>RJWM01024241.1:5876-31174 GCA_004363535.1 Dasyprocta punctata | reverse complement strand
CTCAATTACCTGGAATTTACCCAGAGAAGAAGATTGTACACATACATATAATTTTATACAAACATTATTGTTGAACATTTTAAATTTCATTACATTGGAAACTATACAATGGAAATGTACAACAGCAAAGGATTCATTAATTAAACCAAGGCTCATTTTAAATTTAATCCTAAAAAAACTAGTTGTAATAAAGACTTTTAAAATCCATATTTTCATAACATCCTATTTCTATGTTTTTCCTTCTAAAACACCCTTCTTTCCCCTCTTTCAAGATATCATTTATTGATTTAAAATGTCCATGTTTAAATCATAAATTTTAAATTTTATTTTTGTTACAAGAGGATAGGAACAACTATAGTAACAAAATTTCAGTATTGTCAGCCAATTAACAAATTAAAGATGTGTTTCCTACTCGCATGAATTACAGTAGTACCAGCCAATAATCTCCCATTCACTTTCATCTTTTAATTTTTTTTTTTTTTTTTTTTTTGTGGCACTGGGGATTGAGCTCACAACCTCGCACCTGCCTGACAGGCCCATAAGCCTCTGAGCCAAACTCCTGGCCCTGGTTTTTTGAGGCAGGGTCGCACTGTGTAGCTCAGGCCGGCCTTGCACTGGCGTTGTAGCCCAAGCCGGCCTCGAACTCACAACGCTCCGCCTACCTCAGCCTCCCAAGTGCTGGGATTAAAGGCGTGCGCCATCATCTTTTAATTTTTTAACAAGCATGCAAACATAAAATGTTGTGCCATTAATGCAGGAGCATGTAATTGTCTGATTCCTGTATATATCAACAAATGTTTAAATCAGTGTTTTAGTTTTTTTTTCCCCATCACTTGGACAAAATATGCATCACCCACAACTAAAAGGAGAAGAATATTTGGCTTTGAGTTTCCACTGGTTTAAATCCAAAGTCCGTTTAAATCCAAGGCAGAAACAGCATGGTGGAAAGGACTGCTGGAGGAAAGATGTTCATCCTGTGACAACCAGAAAGCAGACAGAAAAGAGAGAAGAAGGAACCAGAACCCATAATTTTACGTCCTGTCCAGATGAGTAGCTTACAGGCATGCCCTGCCTCCTAATAGCATATCTGCCTACTGAACTCAAGGAATAATGAATCCACCAATGAGTGTAAGGCCCCAACAATCAAATCAATCAAACCTGTGAGACTTTTGGAGGACATTTTACATCTACAACATCTGCCATATCCTCTAAAAGGCTCATGTTCATTTTACAAAGCAAAATGCATTTAGTACATTTCTTATTGTTGCCAAATTTGTAACAGTTTCATCATTGCTGAGAAGTCCAAGTCCAAAGTCATCTCTGAGACTCCACACAAACTCTTAGTTGTGAGTTCATGATAAATAAGAAAGTTAAAACTATTGCACACAAGGATAGAGGGTATATTTTCCCATTCCAAAAGAGATGAGTGGGGGAATAGAAAGGAATAGAATAAATCAAGACCAAAACCCTGCAGGGCAAAGATTAACTTCTGTATCTTCATATCTAATACTCAGAGTTGGTTGTGGTTAGGTGTGAACTCCAAGGGGTTTGGGTAGTTTTATCCCGATGGTCTTGATGGCTCCAGACCACATGGCCTCTCCCTTGGGCTGTTGCAGAATTAGTTGGAGATTCTCAAATGTCAAAAGATATTTGATTTATATATTTAAATATTATTTTTAGTTCTTATCTATATGTCTATGTACATACATGTGTTCTATATATGTACATGTGTTTTTGTACATGTAGAAATGAATTGCATATATATGTGTATGTGTATATATATATATATATATATATATATATAAACACTTGATTATATTACGCAATTGTGTGGATGAATATGCTGTATGTTTATCATAGTGCATGAAATATTTCCTATGTTCCACAAATAATTAAAGATGCAGAGTATCTGTATACATATGAATACTTTACTTAAACATAATTGCCCATATTATAAATGCATTCATATAATATACAATGCAATCATAGTACTGTGTCATTGTTCTTTATTAATGACTATATTTGGTAGTGCTCACTAGAGATGCAATTAATACAATTTATATAAATGTACAACAATTTACAAGGTAGACTTACAATGGCTGCCTGTAGAGGCAGATGTGGAAGAGTGAAAAGGGCTGTCTGCATGCTACCAATACTAAAGTCAAATATTTGACTTGCTAGTAAAAGCTCAAAGACTTGAAGCTCACTGTAAAGTCCCGTCCATGTCCATACCAGGAGAAAGAAGGGTCTGTGCCAGAAGGTTGAAGAATCCGCCAGAAGGTGTATGTGCAAGGCAATGGTGAAGACCAGACCTCCTCCAAAGAAACAGAAGGCAAATATCCTTTTTTGTTTCTCTTGTATTCCATTAAACCTACAAGTCTATTGGTTGGTGCCAGTCAAACTTATTGGTTCTTCTGTCTCCAGGAAATTCCTTCAGCCACACCTATGACTATTCAAATTCAATTAGTTGGGCATCTTTTAGTCCAGTTGACACAATCATTAACTATCACAATAACTAAGCAGATTGTAACAAAACAATACCTCTCATGCTTGCAAAAATCAAAGTTTGAATATTTTTGAAAATTTGAAATGGAAGGTCAAAGTGAAAAAATTTAAAATAAAAATGTTAATGAGCAAAATATACATATATGTACAAAAATACACATATATACTTATGTATATATATCTGTACAAATAATCATTTGTCCTAAAATAGCACAAGGACATACTTTAAAATAAGAACATAGACTGGCAGAAAGTAGGAACATGTCTAAAATTTCCTCAACATGTTCATTTTGAATGGGGTTTAGAAACAGGTGAGAAACTTGATGTGTTTCACAAGCATTTCAGTACAGTACACAGTACTACTCCAAAGCATTCTTGATGACTGTGTGAATGTTTATTCTCTAACCTGGCTAGATCATAAACTCTAGGATGGACAGCAAGTTATAGAGACTTCTTGGCTGATTATACCTTAGATAGATGACTGAATTCTAATGTCGAATTTAGATTACTGACTGCACATTCTACTTGAGGACTTCAAGTTTTGATTTTGAGGTATAAACCATAAACAAACAATATTATGTCTGCATCCTTCTCTGTATGAGTCTTTAATAATCCTGACAGTGTGCTAAACAAGGCAATACATTCATAAAGGTAACCTTCTTTGGGGAAGGGCTAGAGAGTGGCAGAATTCAGAGTGTTGTCATGGTGAATAGTAATATGAGAAGAGAGCAATTGAATTTCACAACAGGTTAATTAACTTGCTGGAAACTATTGTGTGTTCTCAATTTGTGTTACTATCTATAGTTCATAAGGAAGAATAAGGTGACTAAAAAGCCAGAGCTAGTTTAGCAGAAGCATCATGTTTTGCTTTGATAGCTTTTGTACTAACAGAAGGCAGATAAGCCTTTGAAACTGAATTAAATGCAAGACTGCAAAATTCGTGGTTATTTGATAGTTCCCATGAAGCAAAATTATAATACCCAAGAGCTTTTCTAGTTGTTATGTACAAATAGCTGAAATGATTTTTGTAGTTAGGGCTGTCTTAGGAAAGCAGATATTGGGCTTTCTCCTTCAGGCTACTGAAGGCTTATTCATGTTTGTATGTCAGGAGACACAGGTTATGGAAGACTACGTCAATGCATAAAGAGGTAGTACAGTCTCAGAAAATGTTGGTATTTACTAACTACAATATCTAGTTAAACACAGATCCTTTGCTTGTCATTTCTGAGAAGTCTGAGTATATTTTAGTCTATTGAGATAGAGTGTTTCCCTTTAGATAGATCATCAAATAAATAATTACATGTATTCCGTCAAAATTGCTACTGAACTTTTGAAATTTTACATATATTTTCCTGCAAAGTTGGTAATAAGCAACTGAAGTGATTTTGCAGATGTATTAATTTTCCAAACAAAGCATATGATAATCTACATATTGTCTAAGAATGGAATCACAAGGGCAATTTAGATCTTTCAGGTCCATCTGGGAGAAGTAGGAGGGTGATTCTCAGAACCCCCGGGTTGATTGCTCAGGTGTATTGATGCTCTCCTCAGGTGAAACAAAAAGATGTGGATTAACTTGGGCTAGCGATGCATTGAAAAAGGGAGAGCAAAGATCACTACAGTGAAGGATTATCAAAAGACATAGAGGACTAGATGGTAAATGATTAGTATACCACAGAGAAACAAGAGATAACAATTTAGTTGATGGTCTTGATGTCTTGGTAGATCTCGATTAGTAAACTTGTTATTTTGTCAGCTAAAATGATTCTGTATGTGTTTTAATGGAAAGACCCTTGGATTCAGGTTCTTTACTTTTCTTTCAAGGGTTATTGAGAATATAGACTCTGACTCATTTAATTTGCCTATGGCAGTAGAAATGTTTGCCAAAAAAGAATCTGAACCATTCTCAAGGTCCTCCTCTGGAATATATATTAAATGTAGTCAGAAAACAAAGCTATATCTAGAGCAGATCTAACTTTTCCATGAACAGAAGAGTCCTTTAAAAGCTCCAAAAAAAGCATCTCTAGTGTATATTTTATTTTATAATTTTATTTGTAAAGTAACTCCTAAATTTTGAACAATGGTTTCACAAATCAGGAAGGCATATATTTTAGTCAAGGGCACAAAGTTATGCGTAAGGCATAGAAAGAAAGTCTGCGAGTTATTTAAAGTACCACAGGTATGGTATATTTACCCCAAAAAAGGACTGGGGAAAGGTGGTAGAGTTCGATGCAGCAAGAATAGTATCCAGACATTCCAGAAATTCAAGAGGATGACTGCTAACAGTTTGCATACTGAATGTCCTACAAAGGCCCATATTTTAAAGTCCTCAGGAGCTGCTGGAACCTCCGAAGTATGACCCAGTAGAAGTTCTTTAGGTTAAGTGAGATGTGCCCTGCAAAGGGCTTGTGAGTCTTGAGGTGACCTGCTTTGTTCTTCTATAGATGACTACCAGCATATGCTGCTTTGCCACAGGCCCAAAGTGATAAAGCCATAGAGATAAAACTGTACACTAGACACTCTAAAATTATGAACCAAATTAAAATTTATCTTGATAAATTGATTATCTTGGTTATTTCAGATAGTTATGGGAGCTTCGTTAATACATTCGTATATATTTGTCTTTAGTGTATTTATATTATATTGTGGTTAATTCACATTGAGACTTTGTGTATGATTGATTTTAAGGGTTTTTATCCTCCTCAAATTAATTTTATTGACCTGAATTAATAGTTCTTTTTTCAATAACCCTTTTTTGATAAAGTATGAAAATCTTTTTAAAATACCACTCCTTTTAATAGTATGTACAAATGAATTCATCAAGTGATATTCAGTTCCTGAGTTGGCTACCTAGATGTTTTATGAGCACCTGCAGGACTAAAGATTTACATCTGGTCCTGTCACATTTCTGATTTTTGTTCCAAACCCATTTCAAAATTTTCCGCTAAGTATAGTCCTATTTCTCTCCCTCTCTCTCTCTTGCTCTCTCCTTCCCTCCCTCCTTTCTTCCCTCTGTCTCAAAAGTGCTGCTTCTGGTATTGTCACATTATTGAACTTACAAACATTGTCAGTTATTTTGTTTTGTAACTTGAAAATCTCCCATACATTTACATTTCATTGTTTGCATAATTAAATAGTGGTCTATTAATTTTTTATAAGATATGTTTCAAGTAAGGCTTTTAAGAAATTTTGATTGAGTATTTTTAAATTTTTTGACCCACAAAAGAATTGCACAAAAGATTCCATAGGTTTCCTTTCAGGTCAATCTACTCAGTTTTTAAAGTAAAACAATTAGCAAACTTTATCTCTGTTTCCAACCAATGTGTACATTTTGGTATAGTTCAAGTAATTATGGGTGCCAGGAAATCAAATTAATTCTGAATTCCTCTGCAAATATTTATTTGTCTTGTCTTATTTGAATTTGACCAAAATTCTAGCACACCGATAACCTCAGCACTCAGGAGGCTGAGACAGGAAGATCACTGTGAATTCTAGGCTAGCTTGGGATATATAGTGAGTTCAAGGCCAGTCTGAAGTGCAGAGCAAGACCTGGTTTCTTTTTTTTATTTATAACTCAATTCAACTCAATTACAACATTTAAAATATTTAATTGCCTTATACTTGGCTCATGTAAAGGATGCATTTTTAGAGATACTGGCATTTTGAAATTCTAGTAGAGTTTATGGAGAAAAGTAGGAGACCTAAAAGGGATGCAGGAGTTAATGGGCTGCACAAAGAGGATCAGAAGACTGGGAGTGACAAGAGCTCTAGGAATTCAAGGGAGCTCGAGAAGGGAGGGTTCACTGTGGAAATGAACATAGTTGGTTACTGGTTATGTTTACCAAATTTCGTATGACCTATGACAAAAGAATGTTTCAGCTGAACAAGTGTAAACTTCGAATTTGGTTTGGGGAGTTTTGCAAATCAATGAAAATGTTGTCCATAGGACAAGATAAATAATATTCTTAAAATTTCTAAGACATCTTTCAAATGAACGATTTTGTTCAAATTCATTTCTCCCCAGAGTGGCAACTAAGGACCAAATCATCTTTGGTGAAAATAATCCATTCAGTAAGATCAAAATAATTAGGATTTTAATGAGAGTAATTATAGGAAACGGAGGCTTTTCTTGAAAAATAGGGGTGATGCTTGGAAAAGCCTCAGGAAAGCTGTCAGTAATCATTAGAAGTATCATGCTTCCCTACCTTTTGTCTCGATCTTGCAGCCTGATGGTTAACATCTAGGAACACAGCTGCAGGATTCTGTAGTCTTTGGAGGGTATATAACATGAGAGAATCTTCTCTCTGGAACAAAACAGCAACCTCTCAGGGGAAAGAAAATTAAGGTTAAAGAACTTCATTTGGACTTTTTGACGACCCATAGCAGATGTTGATTCAGTGAGAATTATAGTCTCAGTAATCTTTCAGGTTAATTTGAACAACAGTTTTATTGTGCCCTGCACTTTTACTACAATGTTTCTCCTTTTTGTGACTAGTAGCACTTTTAGACAGTAAATGACAAATAGTAACACACACACACACACACACACACACAAAAGCAAAAAGACCTGAAAAGAAATGTCTGATTCCACCAAAAAAATTTCACCAGATTTATAAGAAAACCTATGGACTCAACTCTGACTAAACAGTCAAGGAATTAAGCACAGAGATTAAAATTCTGATCCAGCGCTGACACTGCATCATTGAGGACTCTATGACCTGTGAATGGCAAGGGACAAGCGTTGAAGGGTTGGGTCCACAGCAGCAGGCAGTGCAGAATTTATCTCAGTGGAATCTGAAAAATAACTGTGAAACTAAATAAAACCCACTCAAATGAGAACAAACAGAGACTAGTTACTTAGAGTTTGGTAGAGCAAGACAATCAGTTACCATTAAATGGCTTTTAGCAGATTTAAAGAAAGAGAGAAAAAAGGAATAGGATTATAATAAGGAAAAGGAAAATCCTCATATATTCTATGACTCAGAGCTGCTGACCCAGAGAAGCAATCAGCATACCCTCCAAAATTGGGTATTCTATGTGATTGGACAGGGGCACATGCTTTGCATTCTCCATTTGGTGCTGTTAGAAATGAAGGAAAACCTAGGGAAGCTTTTAGTTTTCAGTTTAGTCCTGGTTTATTGGTCTAACTAAGTAGGTGATATTGCTTGAGTACCTGATCTGATTGCTAAAACTGTAGTTAGACTTCCTGAATTGCTTATTGTACAGGATACGTAGGCTTAGTAAACTAGGTTTTGCAGATTGCGAATGAGGGCTCTGTTTCTATGCACGGCCACACACTATCCGCTTGGATGCTCAGTCTCTCAGTTTACTGATCACTCAGCAAAGGATTTTATGGGCAGTATCTAATCTGATGAAAATCCTGTGATACAGACACTGTTCTTGTCCTTACTTGTCACATAATATAATTGAACCCTAGAAAAGTTAAAAAGCAAGAAAATGTGACTTGGCTCAGAAGTGCTGATGTGATTTGTGCACTCTAAAGTGCTGCCTAATCTGCGCAGCAGTGCCACCAGTAGGAACTGGAATTATGCATAATGTGCTGTTTATATAAAAAACCATGCTCTCATGTGACTTTGAGAATTTGAAACATGTCTAGGATAACTAAAGAATTTAAATTTTAATTATACTTAGTTTTAACTAATTTACATATAAATTTGATAGTGATATGAGGCTTTATGCTTCTCAACTCTAAAACTCTCTGAAAATCAGCTTTGAGGGAAATAAAACACATTTGTAAAATCGAAGTCATTGGAAAGAAAAGAATATGAGATTAGAAACAAGAAACTGGGATGAATAATAATTGCTCATATTAAATAAATATAGGTATCTGTATACTATATATTCTCTTTTTCTATGTATTTATTATGTATCTAAATGTATTAGTACACAGATTATGTGTACAATAGTCACATATAAATTATGTGACTATTATGTGACTGTATTATAAATTAATACAGATGTAGTATACTCACAATACAACAGAAGAGTTTTATATATCAATAATAGCAGCCACAATAGTAAAAAGAAGGAAGCTGATTCACTGTAGTAACTAAAGATTAGCAATTCCTATCCTTGAGGGACTGAAAAACAAAAACAAAACAAAGCAAATGAAATAAACAAAAACCCTCACTGAATCACCATTTTTTTCCTATATTACCTCTGTGGAATAGTATCCATAGAAACAACTGACATTGGGTTTATATTACACTTTGGATGGCCTTGTTTCTATCCTATGTTAGTTGAGTTCACTTGATGTATTCAGTTCCTAAAAAACTCAAGTAAAACTGTTTCACTTTATGTGTACAATTTTTTCATTAAAACTAAATACTAATTTCCTGTTTGATACCATATGCTTTTTATAACACGGCACATTTCACGTGAAACTTAGATATGTTTTCTCAATTTATAGAACTTTATATGAAAAACAATAATATAATACAAATGATGAAAAGGTAACACTTCCAATGCAAGCATGCTAAAGTTATTAAATCTGAACACACACTAGAAGTATGGTACATACTTTTATTCAGCCTTAAAATACAGTTAATGAACACCATACCCTGTTACTGACAAAAGCCAAATGGCCACCCCCTTCTCTTTTCAGCATTTTGCATAAAGATAGATACTTTCCAATTAAAATTATAGTCAAAAGTGTATCATTCCAGGATGTCATTGCTTCATCCTGTATAATGGCAAATCAAACTTTTCAATTTAATGTGATTGTGCAATTAGCTTTGATCATCATTAATGAAGTTGTTTCCAGAATCACATCTTTTATTTTCAAGGAATATATTTAAATTATTTCCTCTGTATTAAACAGTGGTGAATTTTACCCTTCAGAAGTTATGAGATTCTGAAATATATTTCAAGATAGAAAATAATTTTCTTCTTTTTTCACTTTAATGTAGCTCACACTGAATGACGTCTGTTTCCTTCCATTGAATTTTGTCATGGTTTCTATTCACTGATGTCTATGAGGTTTGCGAAAGTAGACACCTCAATAATATCTTTTCTATATATAATATGTCCATTACATTGAGGGGAAGAGATAGCTTTATGTAAGAAATGCTGTGGAAACACAGACATAAAACATTTAAGCAGACTTTGAAGTTGAGTGAAAACATCTTCAAGGGAATGCTATCATAAAATAAACCTAGTAATGACAAGCAATTTAAAATAATAACTTAAAAACCAATAACCCATGTTTGCTTGTCTCTTTTGCTTGTTGTTTTCACTATATATGTCGTTTTTTTTGTTGTTGTTGTTGTAGCTTTTGTTTGTTTTGTTTTTCTTCGCTCAAATAAAAAAAAAACCAATAACCCAATATCATTTATACTCTTCATTCAAGTTCATTCTCAGTTACTGAGATTGTAGAAATCATGGAATGCTATTCAAAGAGTATTTTTTTAATATTTTTACCATCAAAGATAATAATCTTTAGAGATTTGAAGCATTGCTATGTACTGTTTTGATGGTGGACAACGAATTAAGATTTATGCTTTTGACAGTTTAAAAACAAAATATAGCAAAGTGAATTAAATATGAACCAAGATATGATAAATTAGTTATGAATAATCCCATTTCAGCATTTTCAAATGTACTTTCCTTGTCAATTCATAAATAATAAATGCAAAGTTGTAAGGACAATGTTGACTGCTTATTGTCTTTGCCTACATGGAGACTGTGGCTCATCAAATTAGGATAGAATTACACTTTAAAAATATTAATCTAGTGAGTTCAATCCCTGGTGCCGCAAAAAAAAAAAAAAATTAATCTAAAGAAATAAGATTGCCTTAAATTACCAATGGGCTAACAAGTTTAGGATTCATTAAATAATTAACAAATTTGCGCAATAAATATTTACAAAGCACTTTTCACATGAAAGACGCTACTCTAGATTTCATGTATCTGTCAATATTGTTTGAAAAGAGAAAGGTATCTATCTTCTCTGAATTTACACTTTCGAGTTGAGAAAGAAAAGTAAGTAACTGCGTGGATACACAGTATAATAGATCATATATTAGTGTATGAATATATGCATATTTTAAAATGTTCAGCATTTGGTTTGGAAAATTTATGAATTGTTTTTTAAATTTTAAATGCTTGATGGTTATAGTCTTGTTAATCAAAATTCTTAAATTATATTCAGTTTTAATATCCAATTTTAATAGTCTTCAGACTTAGGTTAGATTCTGCAGTCTGGTAATAACTAACAAAAGCTGATGTGATATTCTGATTAACAGGTCTAGAAATTAGAATTTACCCACTTACACTAGGAGATGATAAGCCTGAGTGTTCAATTTATATAATATGTCTGTAAAAGAAGGATAAATTACAGATAGTTCATTTGATAAATTTAAAATAAGATACTGTCTCTTCTTTAGATCTATTTTTGTGAGAGTTTTATGGATAGTTCTACATTACTGTGCAGCTATTTCTTTAAAGATCTGAAACTTAAGCACAGGTAATATGGATAAAACCATACTGAGCACTTCATAGTCTTTTATTTTCCCTTCATTTAGGTACCAAACAGATGACAGTCTAGCAACTTCATTAGTTATAAGAACTTTGTAACTTTATTAGTCTATTCAAATTTGGATCACCATTTTGGAGTTGTAAATTTTGAAGATATACATTATCTTGCAAAAATAAAGGCTAGTATAATGTAAAAGACTCTGACATCTGTAAGTGTTTTTTTGGTTCTGTCGAAATTCCATATATATATATATATATATATATATATATATAATTTTAATATCAATATTATCTTCAGTTTTAAATTGCACTTTTCTACTTTCTCTTTAATTTTTTTTAGTGATCAGATATCTGGAAATTATTTGTGAGGTAGACATAAAACTCATCATAAAAACAATAAAAAATACTGAGGTGAGGAATGATTCTCTTCTTTGCAAATGCTTCTTAGGTCATGGTAGAAAGAACTTTAGTGAGTTGTTTTATATTCTTAAAGTTAGAGCACATGAGAACTCTGCCTTTACCTTTAAGCAGTTCTAACGTGTTGCTCCCTGAAAGCTCACACAAGAACTTCATTAGTCATTTGTTAGTGTGTCTGATAACAAGTCTCAAAAGCAAGAGAAAAGATCCTCCATAGTGAGCATCTGTACACTAAATGGAGGAGGAGAACTGAAGTGAAAAGAAAAGAAACACTACAGTAGTTTTCTGTTTTTAAACATATTCCAAGGGGAGTGACAATAAGGGTTGTTTTTTACTTCCATGTTGAAAAATTAATTGCTTCAGCATTTCCTCCTGAGGGGGAGAGGGGTAGGACAATGTCAAATCAGCTCACATTTTTCTGTTAACACAAATACTTTAATTGCAGATATAAGAAGTTAAATGAAGCCATTTTAATGTTAAGTCAAGCTTCATTCTTCATCTTACACATTACTGGAATTTCTCCTAAAGCATTATTTCTTTATTCAATTATTTCTTCAAATCATTATGGACTGATGGATATTTGTTTTGTATCTAAATTTTAATAATACACACTATCCTTTTGCTCAAAATATAAAAATTGAATTATGTTTGGAGTTCTCCAAATTGACTCATATATAATAACTACTGGATTAATTGGGGGAGTTCTATTAAATGAACTGCCTCCATTATAGTGTTTTTTAAAATCATTTTTATTGAGTAATCTTTCATTTTCTGTCCTTCAAGATATCACACTCTTCTTATGACTTCAGTATAACCTGTCTTGTGACTTCAGTATAGAATTATTCCTCAAATGAAATGTGGCTCATTATTGGGAGACTGGTTACAGGAAATAACATATCAGAAATATGTGTATTCATTGCTATTGAGAGTTAGTTGATTTTAGGCTTTTTTAGTCAGCAGTGCAAAGATATTTGGTGGGCATACTAATCTAGGCATATATCTATATTAAGCTAAACAAAAAGATGGAGTAGTATCTCAGATTCTAACACAATAAAGAATCAATCAAAAATTTCTCCACTTGTTTACAATAATTTTGCACTCCAACAGAAACATGACTCCTATCATCTTTGCATATGCTTGTATAACATATGTATATGATTATGTAAAATGATTTCAGAATTATAGCTCAAACCCCAATGAGAAGCAGTTTGTGCTACTACAGAATAGAGATTTTGTAGTGTCTTCTTTTCTTTTATCTTACTGGTCCTATTTACTTTCAAAAGTACTCAAATAAGCCCCTTATCCCCACATCCATTACAGTAAATTTGCTTAAGAGATTTGCAATATATGAATATTTTTGTCATATTATATATTTCACACTGAAATATACATACCTCATTAAAATATTTAATTTATTTATTTATACATTTATCTTCTGCATTATTAAGGATTGGATGGATGGCCTTCATATGGAGCTGTATCTCCAGCTTTTTAAATTTATTTATTTATTTATTTATTTATTTTTTGCTGGGCAGAGGGCATGGTCTTGTTATGTCAGTCTTATTCATGTTGGACTGAAACTTGCAGTTTTGTTGCTACAACCTCCCAGACTGTTGGGATTATAGGCATGCATCATCCACTGGTTTAATTATAAACTTTAATCCATTTAGAAGCAATAATGTTACAGAGTTGTACTTGTTTTGGTAAATTCTTAATGTCTTTTTAAAATCATTATAATAGGACTCAAAGAACTTTCAAAAAAACTAAACTTCTGAGTTTTATCTTCTCAGCTTTCTGGCCCATCTGCTAAACTCAGTGCTTTTGATTGAAACAAAGAAAATACTCATAACAATTGTTTGCAAATTCAATGATATTTCTATCCTGCATCTGGGAAATCTAGAAGAGATAATACAAGGTGG
Source organism: Dasyprocta punctata (assembly GCA_004363535.1). Taxonomy (NCBI): domain Eukaryota; kingdom Metazoa; phylum Chordata; class Mammalia; order Rodentia; family Dasyproctidae; genus Dasyprocta; species Dasyprocta punctata. The sequence continues at coordinate 17,837 of RJWM01024241.1, read as the reverse complement.
CAGTAATAGCAATAGAGAAATCAACCATTTTGATTCTGCAGTCAAAGAAAGCAGTAAGAAGTAAAGATAAGGTAAAGAAAACTAAAAACAACAAGGGGTGACATTGGAAATTTTCTGCACAGGATATATGGAATAGTAATGGACAAATTTAAGAAATAAAAAATACACAAAGATGAGGGTCACATTCTTACCCCTTAAATATGCCTTTAAAAGATATTTATTTTATTTGTTAGGAGATTAGGAAACAATGAATGATATCTAATATTCAAAAATCTCCAAGAGATGGTAAAGTATAACATTTCAAATCACAGGGTAGTTATTCATTAAGAAGGAGGCAAAAATTTGAAAATCATTTTCAAAAAGTTGCAAATAGTGTGAAGCAAAGACCTTGTAATAAAAGATGGGGATGTTGTTGAGAAATATTTTTCCAGAGTATTTGCAGCATTAGTGGATAAATGTCAAATATTGTAGATAAACAACCAGATGTACTGAATAATATGTGAAAGTAACCTTGTAGAAGTTTACATATTCCAAACTTCATGGGAAGTAATAGAGATCATGAGTTTTACTAAAAAATTCCAAGAGCATAGCCACTGAGACTTACTTATGTTTAACAATGGGTAATTGAAAAGTAATCTTACAGATACTTCTCATATTGAGGGAGAAACTGAGTGAGCAGGAATTTTTAAAAAACATGTTATTTTTATAGACAATAATTCAATGAACTCTAATATTCACTGGATCTAGCATATAGGTAAAAAGAATGTAAGAAAATAATGTTACAGAAAAATAAAGTCAATACACTGGTAAATAGAATAACAAAAAGACAATCCTTATGTAATATAAAGAGTATAAGAGTTACATGTGGGGAAAGATAAGGAAATTAAACTAGGAAGCAAGTCAAATATATTTGAAATCCATTTTGTCTTGTTTTCAAGTCAATGAGAAAAACAGAGAATTTAAAAAGTGTCAGAAATACAATTAAAAGAAATAGAAATTGAAAAGAAAATTATGAGGTTTGAGAAACAAGAGCAAGAAATACTTATTGACCTTTATTTTAGGGGCATTAATATTTTCCTTTTATTGGTGATTTTCATTGCACCTCATTATTATTTTATTTTCATACTTCATTTTTAAGGTATTAAAAGACAACTTTGAAATCCTCCTTCCCTAAAAATGTAGCAGTATTTCTACAACCTTTAAAGCAGTCTAGGGTCTCACAAACATAACCAACTCTGAACTTTTTGAAAAGCATCTGATAGACAATTAGGAATGGACCAGCTATCTAGATAAAAGTATGTTAGCAGTATGGGAAGAAAATTAATGACACACTTTATTGCTAACTCAAGTTATAAAGTGAAATGTCATACTGATGTTATTTGTGACAATTAGGATTGGCCAAAAAAGGGAAAAAAAAGAAAGAAAGAAAACTCAACAAAATAAAAAACAGAAAATAAAAAATCACACTAAAATATGCAGACCCAGTTTCAAGCTATTCTCAGATCATTAGAAAAATTTTCCATCCCTATTCTGGGGAAGATTTCTTTACTTCTTGAGTATTGCAATAAATGTATAAATTGATTATATATCTTGTACATTGCACCCAAGTAATAACTCCCTTCGTTCCATTTCCTCTAATTTCTTTCCTTTCCTGTCCTGTCCTATCCTGCCCTGTCCTTTGGTTTCCTGTCATTTAAACCATTCAAACATAAGAAATGTTCAATTTACTGAAAAATGTGCTGTGTCATGAATGATTTATGTAAACAATTCCACAACTTATTTTAAAACAAAAACCAAGAAAATTAATTATACTCACCCATTGTTGACAAATTAAAGCATTTCAGAGTCATTGCACATGAAATGGGGAAAAAAAATTTGAATTTGTCTAGAAGAAGGATGTACCTTCTCTCATACTATCTCAATAGTCAGACTGCACTGTCAGTGCAATAGAATTGCCTTCAAATACACAAAGAAAATGAAGGTATATTTCGCTCAGTCTTAAAAAAAATATTTGAAATTTAGAGATTGTTCCAACTTATCAAATAAAGTCTTTATACAAACATTTGAGGCAAATAAAATTAACTTGGAGAATTAGTACCAAGTAATTTGAAAGCTGAAGAGTAAGATGTTTTCTAAACTAGAACCTGAAAAACATAACTAAAATTAAGAAGATATGTTTAGTATTAGCATCAATTACTAATCACAATGGATGACAGCATGATCAATTCCCTGGAGGTTCAGAACTGATTCTTATACAACATATGCATATTCCCACATTTCTCTTTGCTCAGAAAAATTGAATATATACTTTATATAGTTATTATAGGGATGGTATTCATCATTTTAAGAGTTTCTGGTAGCACAGGAATCTGGCATATACTAATAAATAAAACTAACAATATTAGTATGGGATTAGCTATTTTAAAAACAAATGTATTTCACGTTTTACTATGTAAGTACTATATGCCAGTGTTAGTCCATAACAGATTTTTCTTTCTATGTATTTTAATATGATTTCCTATTTTATAGTTTGGAAAATGTTTTCCGCCAATTTCATGATGTACTGTTCTTGTGATATTAATCTTGTGCCAGTATATTTTTAAACTAAAGTTCAGATCTTATTGAAGGAGAAAGACTCCTGACCTTTCCCTTTGAGTCAAACACAACTTACTACTTATCAAACCTTGTTTTCTTTTTTAGCAATAACAATTCTGGAAGGGCTTCAGAAAGCTCAGTTTGAATTTTTGTTTGGCTTTCAACACAGAGATTTCATATCAGTCCCTCTAATCCTTTCTTTACTGCATTTTTAGATGAGTTTTTATTTCTGTAGGTCTAACTGCGAGGCATCTGGTCGTATTTTATAATTAGCCTAGACTCACTTTCTCACTCTGAATCTTCTCTTAACCAGTTCACAAGATGGGTAAGCAAATGCCAAAACCTGATGTTGTAGTAAGGTGATCATTGTCAATCTACCTTTGCACATCCTTAATAGTCAAGTCTTTTCCAGAAATTACATTTATTTTGAAACATGTTCCCCAAATTTACAAACACATACTTTGTAGATGTTAGCATCCTGGTATTTGCCAATTAGTCTACGGAGTTATTTGTGAATTCACAGGCAATGATAAAATTCATTAGCTGTTTTTGGCATCTTGCATAGTTTACTCTCAGACTGAATTGCAGAAATATTAAATGATTAATTTCAAAAAGACAGGATAGTTATACTTGCAAGATATAACCACTATATTCTTCCATTTCCCTTTCTGTGAAGGGTAGTTAGAATAGATAGTTGTCCTTTTATTAATGACCATCTTACCATATGCGCACATTTGGCTTCAAATCTTCCAGTAGGTGGTAATCTTCCAAAGCTGGTGAGTATAAGGAAGAACTATCAAGGTACTTCAACTAACAGATTGTGACAAATTTTTTAATGCTAAACTCTATCATCTTGTCATAACATAGTGTAAAAATTCTACCTTCTGTTTATCATACAAAATTGTAGAGTCAATAAAATCTGCTGCTGATAAAACTGTTTCAAAATACCAATATACACCCTAGGCATGATTTGGTTTCTTGGTTTTAGTTTTAGTTTAGGTTAGTTTAGGTTATTTTGTTTGCACAGAACTCCCTTAACTGTCAATATGCAGCCAGTGCAAGGGCAGATTGTGAAATGAATAACCTTTGGCAAGGTTACTTTATAAGATAAACTATTTCAATTTAGCTCAAAAAGTGATTTGTTATTTTTATCCATAAATGGGAATCTGTGTCTATATTAGTATACATAACATACATATATACAATAAACAGTATCAGTTTCATTAATTACAGTAAGTCTTTCACAGATACAAGCTTTCACAGATATGAAGAAACTGCCCATTGCGAACATTTGTAGGTGTGGACAAATCTCAGAACTGTCTTCCTGACGCTGTCACAGTGGTCCTGCTGTACAGTGCGAGAATATGCAGCGGGACAGGGCTCACTCAGAGCCCAGGATGTCCGGAAGCCAGAGCGGGAGCAGCGGTAATGAGGGGACTGACAGGAAGCGCAAAGGAACACACATTGGATGGTTTCGCCAAAGGTGTGTAAGACGCACACTGTCTGACTTAGCAGTGCATCTGACTTTCAGACGTTCTCCCAGAAGGGATCTCGTTTGTAAGTCAGAGACTTAACTGTGTTATACTTAGCATAATCAAGCACTAGTCACTGAGCTGATAACCCTGTTATCTGTCTTAATTCTCACAAACCGTAATTATGACTCATTTTTTCAACCGTGATTACTGAGACATATTTTATTAATTTGTTACATTATCAAAAAAGTTGGCGAAAATTTGTGTGTGATTATAATCATAGTGTGATAAGAGGATGTCATGGAGTCAGATTGTTGTGATGTACCTTGTCCCTATCTGAAGGACTAAATTATCAGGGAGTTCATCCCTTACAATATCTCGGAGTCGCAGTTATTATCATCCTGTTGCTGTCACCTTCTTTTTCTCTCCTTTTCTCAGTTTTCTTTCTGCTTTTTCTGCTGTTCATTTCTAAATTTATCTCTGAAGAGATGCTTCCCCTAATAAAAATTCCATACTTTGACTGGTTTATGCCCCAGCTTAATAGTTTTAGTTTGTTTACTTTATTTGAAAATTAGCAGAAAAGAACTTTACTTTATGAAGTAGGTTCAGAATACGGTTGCTCTTTCATGTGGATATTTACTCCTATAAAATGGCGAAGTGGTCAATTTTTGTTTTACTCTCTCATTTAAACGTTGACTATGGCAAGTCTCTCTTCTATAAAATGGTATATTATTTGCATTTATCTTCACACATCCTCTCTGTACTTTCAATCATGTCTAGTTTACTTAGACTGTCTAGTGAAATCTAAATTTTAAATTTTATGTAAGTAGTCCTTACACTTTTTTGTTTAGGGAAGGATGACAAGGAAAGGGTCTATATATGTTTGCTACAGATTCAGTTTTTTAAAAAAGGGGTTTTCCATCTGCAGTTAGTTAAGTCTATGGTTGGTTGAACCTATGGATATAGAACAGCTACACTTCTACCGAAGCAAATATAGGCACACAAGGATAAATTTTATACTTGTTTTTAATATCATCACAATATTGGTAGTCATCTTACGGCAATAGATTCTTTCATCTTCCGCAGTAACACTATTCTGTGGCTTCAAAGTGCATCAAAGTTTACATTTTCTTCACTTGCTGTGGGTAGATTTAGAATGGAGTAGGTGTTGGTTCAATGACCCTGTGTGTTCTGCTATATTTAATTTAATGGTAGTTGGCAACTCCATAGAAGAGTATGTCATTACTTTGAATCTATTTCATGTAAAACTCAAGAAATTTCATCTCAAGATGTTTATTTCAGAGAAAGGCACCCCTAATTTGGGACTGAGAAACACATATTTGGTTTTCTTCTGTATTTTGCTAGCATACACAGTGACAAGTAAATTTCCATTTTGAAGTTGATGTTCAGCAGCCTCTAAGCAATGAATCGCCATATAAGCAGCATAAGGCAAAATACAATAATCCCATTATTGATCTCTTTGCTTCCAGTTTGTTCCTTACTAAAACCAATCATTTTAACTGCTACTGTACAGTCTTCCAATGTAACCCTTTCATCATTTCAGTACTATAAAAAAACGATAGTAGCTGGCAAAACTTATGTTGTCAAAGAAAAATGATAATTTTCTTTATGGGTTTTTCTTTCACAATTTTCAAACTGACTTTCCACCTTTAGTGTTAGCATTCTACTTAAAGACAGTACTGTATTTCCCTGATATTTCGTTTCCCTGACTTTATTGTATTCTCCAAATAATAACATGAATTATTCTTCATTGTAAATTGTAGGCTTCTCTGTTTTCTGGTGAGAATATCAGGGGAGTTTGTCATGTATTCTCTACTTTGTATTAACTTGAGGATTGAATATAATGCCCTATCTTGGTCTTAAAATATCTCACTTGCCCTTGTTAGGATGTAGGATTTGTGGAATTATATGGGTGCTCCTAAATTATTAATGTTAAATATCTGAGTAACTCCAAGCTACTATGGTAAGTCTACTAAAACCCAATTATTTTGAAATATGGCAAGAACTCAAAGAAAAGATATATTTTAAGCAATAAGCACATATAAATATATTAAAAATATTTCCCCAACCATACATTTAGATAATATATTTCTTACAGTGTTGTGTTGTATGCAAAATAAAATTAAGAATATTTATCTAATTCATGTGAGAAAATACTAGCTGTCAACAAAGGTAGTTTGATAAGACTGAAACAAGAAACATGCACGATATATACATTAATAAGGATGGACTCTGAGAAGGTTCACACTTTACTGAAAACTGTATGTTACACTAAGCTAGATAATGTTTATTATCTTGTTTTTAAGTACTATAAAGTACCAATGACTTTCAAACAGTGCCCTGACAGTTATAACAGTGTCCTGTTGAGTCAGTTAACAATTCTACCTCATCCATCAAAATTATGTTGATCTTCTGAATACATTATATCTTTAAATAATATACCCTCATTTTCTCAGTTTCTTTTTAAATTAATGTTGCAAGTGTAACATGTACATGTTTCCTTTATTAACTTATAAATTTTGTGTTGAATGTCTTTATCGTGTCTGAGTTGACATAAGAAGAGTTCTAAATTGGAAAACAAGGTTAGAAAATCATTCTGTAGCTCTATAATTTTCCCTTAACTGGGAAATAGTAAAATAAGACTCTTTATTTGTTCACTCACTAATTAAATAAATATTTATTAGTAGTTTTTAGGTATCAAATACATTAAATAAAATGCGGGCAAAGCATTTTATAACTTCAAGGTCATAAACTCTAATAAATGAATCCAATAACTAAGCAAAATTAAAATCTCAGCTTCTTACAGAAACTAGAAAAGAAAATATGGAAACAGTCTTTTCCTAACTATTGGGTCTTGTCAGGTCAAAAGGGATGAAACTTACAAAGATAATAATGACACACGCCTTTAATCCCAGTACTCAAGAGGTTATGGTGGGTGGAGCATTGTGAGTTTGAGGCTAGCTTGGGCTACACTGTGAGCAAGGCTGGCCTGAACTACATAGTGGGACACTGCCTCAGAAAATACAGGGCCAGGCGTTTGGCTCAGTCGCTTAAGCGCCTGCCTGGCAGGTGCGAGATTGTGAGTTTGATCCCGAGTATCAGAAAAAACAAAAAAAAGAAAGACAATAATGATAAATACTAATTGACAGACAGAGTGCATTATTCAGTTTAAGCCATCCAAAAACTTACCAGGTATAATTTATGCTATAAATAGGGCACTGAAGGCTTAGATGAGTCAGAATATCGCTCTGGTACCCAGTTTGTTTAACTATTAGATTACAGATATCCTATCAGAGTTCCTGACTATGAGGACCAGGGGTCAAGAGGATAAATCAAATATAGCAAAGAAAATCAATAGAGGGAGAAAAGATTTACACACAATGAGTACCATGTTTAAGAAAAAAAGCCAAAAAAGAAAAATCATATTACATTCTTGTAACAAAATTCTTCAGGATGAATTGACTAAGATTAAATGAGATATAAATGATTTAGATTCATGTGTCACAGCATAAAGTCAATTTTGAAGATAATATCAAAAAAAGTGGCAACAATTACAAGGCAGTAAAGATGTTAAGGCAATGATATTATAAGGTTCATAGAAAGGTGTGTTGTAGAATCATTTTTACCAACAATATGAATAATGTATTGAGTTCCCAGACTAATGAGGATAGATCAAATTACTTAGACAAAACCTGATGTGATAATATGACCCAGACAATTTTTTTGAAAAAAAAAATCTTAAAAATAGTGAAGACATTTAATCAAAAGTTGAAATTTCTGGGTCAATTTATGGAGAAAATCTTAATTTATATAGCCAATTAATCAAATAAGCCAAATTTTTCTTAATCTGAGTACAGTCATTGATCTGTATACTTTGGTATTAGTTGTAAAACTTCCCACAATAAGGAGAAAAAAGTCCAAGCCAAGAAACATCCCAGCAGATGACTTTTCCAACTACATTTCATATATATCCCCAAATTTCTGCAGTTTCAGGATAACATAATGCATAAATAAACTATCCAACACTATGCAAGATAAAATTGAGTTACTTATTAGAATACAATAAACACAATGAAACATTTAAAAGATGAAAAGGACTCCTTACAAATTATGGCTGCCAATAACCAAAGTAAAGATGCCTATCCTAGATTTGCATTCTTTATTTTTATTTTTATTTTTTTGGTAAGGAAACTTCAATGAAGAAACTACTGTATTCATTTCTGTCTTTTTATTTCCTCTACAAAGTAAATGTAAAGCATATCAAGTTTTCCTTCTGTATTATTTAGCTTCCCAGGCACTAAAACACAAAACTTAATGGAGGAGAGGTTTAATTTGGATGACACTATAAGAAGATTCAGTCCATTATCAGCTGAATCAAAGGCAGAAGTATCACAGCTAAAGGATACAGCAGAGCAAAGATGCATAGTTTATTGAGGACAAAAATGAGAGCAGGGGAACAGCACCAGAGAGGACATCCAAGGTACTATATTTAGTACATGAGGTAATGCTTGTAACACCTACCATGTTATACCCAAAGATTTTCTCCTAATATCTTGGCTCCCAAATCAATCCATTTGACACAATTAACCTTGCATGATGCACACTATAACATTGATTATCACAGTCAATGAAGTGAAGAACACAAGAGGCAAAGTGACTTGACCACTTGCTATTAAGACAAAAAATCCACACATGCTGCATATTTTAATATCAAATTATGTAATGGCATGAAAGATCAGTCTGAAAGAAAATATGAGTAATTATAGTAATAAGTGTATGTATTATTTAGAAAAGCAAAGTAAGATTTAAGTGCATGAAGCTACATACTCTGGTCATATATGAGAAGACTGGATCTGTAGTGTGATAATTATGCACAACTTTATTAAAGAGTCATTGCATTAAGTTTCTAACTTTATTTTCATAGAAATATATGAATTAAGATTATATGAAACCCTAAATAAAAGAGAAACACTCTTGAAACCTAAGAACATTATGACGGGAAGAAGTACTCTACCAGACTAATAGATTTATCAAACCAGAATAAATAATACTTTTTTATTTGTGCACAAGAAAAGATGAAAAACTATAGAAGAAAAGAGTGAGCACTAAATGAACCTGTGCATATATGGTGTTTTGGTGTATAACAAATAAGAACATCAACTGATACAACAGGATTTGTATAATATTTTTTCTGTAAGTGGAGCCAGGCCATGCATACTACTGTAAATATTTATGAGATAAATTAGAATGTTTTAATTAATAAATTGATTTACTCTCATTTTTATCATCAAGCAACTTGTTACATATTCTATTCATCTGTAAATGTTGTGGCCTACCTGTTGCAGGAATTTTATTCTTTACAATGTTATATTTATTCAATTATTAAATGAAGTTCATTTTAATGGATACATAAAACATTAAAGTTGAATATATTCATGTACATATTGTGTATTGTTTGAATGAGATTAAACATATCTATTTTTTCAAACTTTTATTGATTATGGTGAAAACTTTCAAAGTCCTTTCTTCTAGTTTCTTGAAATGTACTCTACATGAATGTTTTCTATAGTTGTCTTATTTCTGGGCAGCATATCAAGAAATATGACAATTAATAGGAAGGGACATATGAAGAGAAATCTCAAAGACAACATCAAGGGACTCAAAGCAAAGAAACAGAAAAAGAACAATAAATAAATCAAAGGGAAAATGAATTATTCAGTATAGATAAATATCAATTTTTATACCTTACGGAAACATGAGCAGCACAATATTGATATAGGTTTTATAGGGGAAGTAGTGTGATTTTTACAAAATTTGAACTCACTCAACATAAAGATTTCCTGAGTATAAAATAAAGCCAGTTGTAACCTTTGCAAATTGGTGGTAATAATTAAATTAATTACTTAGTTAAAACCTGTTCTCACACTCCAGGGTGCACTCAGCCTAGCTGCCTGGGTCCCAGAGATTCCAATGCCCACTCAGTAAGGCAGAGGGTTCAGCAACATGCTCCAGGAGTGTACCTTCACTAGCTGCACAGAGGATTGAGCTCTACCCAGCCCAGCATCTCAGTGCAATCCATCAGGGGAATGCCTGGGAAGTCTCGTAGGACACAGAGGTACTGAGCCCAGCCCAGCCCAGAGCCCCAGAGCTGCTCATCAGGGAGCAGCCAGCATAGCTGCAGGGCCTTAGAGAACTCGAGGTCTGCAGATTAGAGCACAAGGCGCAAGCTCCATTGTTCAGGGGTGCAACTACACAGCAGGTTCTAGAGATTGCAAACCCTGCCCAACCAGGAGCAAGACTCCGGCTGGAACTGTACACCTGGGACTCACCTGGGGGCTTACCCCTCGCTCCAAAGGCTCTGAACTCCTCACAGCCAGACTCAAGGTCCTGGTGGTGCCAGACTTCAGGGTGTGCTCCATCTATCTGACTCTGTCCTGAAGATTCCAAACTCCAACCAGCCAAGCTGAAGGTCCAGTGACACAACATAGGGCTGTGTCTCTGCTAGTCACCTGGGTTTTGATGGTTCTTAACATTACACAGCCAGGTCCTAGACCCTGGCATAAAGTTCCAGGGATGTGACCCTGCTAGCTACAGGGAAGATGCAAACTTTGTCCAGCCCAGTGTCCCAGAGCAACCCAACAAAGCACATCAGGGGAAAATACAGCCAGCCTGACAGACCACAGAACACAAGGGTCCAGCACCATAATCAGGGGGGTGTGCCCTGGCTACACACGGGGATATTGGAGGATTGAAGCTCTACCCAGCACAGTATTCCAGTGCAACCCATTGGGAGTCTGCCTGCCCAACCACACAGGTCCCAGAAGAAAATCACAAAATGAATGAGCAAGAAGCAGTGTCAATCACCCAGCCTACTGAGAACAAACCCAAAAGACACTGAAATGGAAGACACTAGGAGTCACACAACTGAACTTTCTGAAATGATAGCAAATGAAGTAAAGAAACAACTCCATGAAGCTACAGAGAAACTCAAATCAGAAATAATCTCTCAGCTAAAAAATGAAATGACAATCATTATGAAAGTAATGCTGTGTGTATCTAAAGAAGATCAAGATAAAAAAATAGAAGAACATAAGAAAATCATTGAAACTTTGAATGAGCAATATAAGACACAAATAGAATGCATGAAACAGATTCAAAGGGAAATTCAGAAAATGAAAAATTTCATGGAAAATGGGCAAAACTGCTTGAATGAAGGTGAAGATGGAATCTCCGACCTCGAAGACAGCATGGAAGCTTACGATCATGAAAGAAAAGATCTCTTAAAAATAACAAGGAACCAGGAAATAACAGCTTCAAGATGATGCCAAGAGAAATAACATAAGATTACTAGGTATCAATGAAAAAGCATGGGTCAATACTAATGACTTGTGAAGACTATTTGCAGGAATAACAGCAGAAAATTTTCCAGACATGGAAAAAAGTTCCAATACACTGGTAAATGAGGCATACAGAACCCCAATTAACCATAACCAAAATAAATCTTCACCCAGACATATAATAACTAGGGTATCAGAAATACAGCACAAAGCCGGGCGTGGTGGCACATGCCTTTAATCCCAGCACTCGGGAGGCTGAGGTAGGCGGAGCGTTGTGAGTTCGAGGCCGGCTTGGGCTACAACGCGAGTGCAAGGCTGGCCTGAGCTACATAATGCAACCCTGCCTCAAAAAACCAGGGCCGGGAGTTTGGCTCAGTGCCTTAAGCACCTGCCCTGGCAGGCGCGAGGTTGTGAGTTCAATCCCCGGTGCCGCAAAAAAAAAAAAAAAAAAAAAAAAAAAAAAAAAAAAAAAAAAAAAAAAAAAAAAAAAAAAAAAAAAAAAAAAAAAAAAAAAAAAAAAAAAAAAAAAAAAAAAA
>RJWM01024240.1:0-30951 GCA_004363535.1 Dasyprocta punctata | reverse complement strand
ATTCTCCTTGTTTAGAAATCCCCACTTTGTTGTATTTTGTTAACTGAGTAAATGACATTATGAAATTAGGTAATGAATTATGACTTTCCATTGAAGAGGTTGCCCTTCATCCCCTGATATTTTCCTATTATATTTTATTTGTATATAATAACAAATATTGTAGTCTGATAATCTGACTTTCCCCAAAGGTGCAGAATTCTATTACCTGTCTTTATATTCTGTCAATCAGATCCCACTGACAGTAAAAACAATTGTACTGTTCATTGTGATAGTTCTGCTTACTTTTTTTTTTTTTTTTTTTTTTTTTTTTTTTGCAGCACTGGGATTGAATTCATAACCTCGCACCTGCCAGGCAGGCGCTTAAGCACCTGAGCCAAACTCCCAGCCCTGGTTTTTTGAGGCAAGGTCACACTATGTAGCTCAGGCTGGCCTTGTGCTCGCGTTGTAGCCTAAGCCAGCCTCGAACTCACAACACTCCTCCTACCTCAGCCTCCCGAGTGCTGGGATCTGCTTACTTTTCTGACTGTTGATACCACTACATCATCCCCATTATTTCAAAGTCCTGTTATCGCATTAGGATCAGTGAGACCAGTTCCACAGATGCATCTTCCAATGGTGCTAGTGCCCCTCCGACATCCCATCCCTCATTGTCATGGTAACACAACATGTAAATCCTACTGAAGAATATAGCTGTCTGATAATTTTCTGGTTTTACTTACAGGAGCCACTCTAGCACAAATACTCATCTAAATCATCAAATTCATCTTTTATCATCTGCCACCACAACTATGGCATTTTTGCTTCATTTCATGAAGATCTTCACTTTCAACTTTATAAAGACACACCTAGCAGCATGCTAGAATCACTTCCTTATGTATTTTACAAAGTGTTAGACATCGCATCCTTCCTTCTGAATCCAGATCATTAAAATATGCCTGGTATAGCTTTATCTTCCAAACTTGACCCTCTTGCTATAGCAGAAATGGAGGAATTACTGTTGTTGAAAACGTTAAGAATTGAGACATTTTACCTGTGTACAACCACAAGATCCTTGTCCTTTTGAGACAGAGAAGGTAGAAGAGTTGAGTTTCAAATACAGTGACAGGAATGTGGGTTGGGATCTGCAGACTCGGGTTTAAGATTTGCCTTCAACACCAACAAACTGCATGAAAATGGTCAAATTGCAAATCTACCCCTTGATTTCTCATTTTAAGGCTGGTGTAATAGAACATTCAGAGACCCTTTCTCCCCTTTTCTTAACTGTTCTTTTTCCAAAGAAAAGCATGCAAAGGTAGCTTGGGGGAGAGGAGAGTAAAGAGATTTCAAAATCAATAAAAGTAAAATTCACTGAAATACCAAGACCTTGGATAATATATGCCAAAGAGGGCATTTTACTAGCTAGAATTTTATTATGGAAAAAATGGTTTAATTAAGTCAACTTTGTATAAAATAAAACAGCACCTGTATTTTACCTGCCACAGTATACATTTTAATTGCAGAAGGAGAGAATGTTCTTTGTAAAAGGGCCTCAAAGCAATAAGTTCTGTTGAAACCAACTGTTATATTCACTTAATTTCATGTGATACACATTTTTGTTTCAGTTATTTTATACTCACACCCAGAGTGGAAGAAATAAAGACTTTCAGAGGTTCTGAAACCAGTCAATTTTTAAATTATCAGGAAAGGATGGAAAACAATGAAGGTCCATCTCCCAAACCTCAAAATTTAACCTCTGTTGTATACCACTCTGAAGACAGAGGATATTTTGTGTATTAGTGAGGAGCTTCTCCAGAAGGAGACCTTTGACAAGGAAGGGAAAGCTGAAGCTCTCAAACTGAAGCACAGGAGTTTGAGTACCAGTTACATAATATCACAGGACCCCAGGCAATTGTCTGTTCCCATTAAGGGATTCTAAAACCTGAAACAGAGAAATGCAAGAAGGGTAAAATTAAGTCTTTGTAGCTCTTTTATAAGAAATTAACTTTTCCTTGAAATAAAACAAAGTATAGCAAATTACAGGCTCAAGTTAGAGAACCAATGTAGTATTATTTTACTTTATATTAACAAAGCACTGTGCTCTGTATTCTTAGCTCGGGAGTGTGTGTGCCTGCATGCTTCTGTGTGTTAGCGAGTGTATGTCTGTATATGTGTGTGTGCGCGTGCGCACACGTGTTTTCACAATGATAGTATAACGAACACAAATATATTTGATCCAGTAATATTTTTCCTTAGAAATAATTATGAAACCATCAAATTAGCCCACATTTACATCAGACTTTTCAAAAATCAAGGTGCCCTTATTCATGTACAATCTTTACACCGTCATTACAAAAGGTGATGATGTCACCCATTTTCAAATTAAAAAGTCGAAACTTACATTTGAATTGTAAGTCCTTGTGCTTCCTGACTGTAGGCTCCATACTCTTTCTTTTATAGCCCGCAATCATAGATGTGTTGCTACTGTGAACCAGACTGTGCTGAAAACCGACCACACGCAGATGTGCAAGATACAACACAGCTCCACCCCTGGTCATCCTGCTCTCATGCTAGTGCAAGAGGGAGCCTGGGAGACAGACACACAACCTGCCGCACATTGCAATTTTCCAATGTTTAAAAGAGTGTTGCGTGGATTTTTTTTTTTTTTTTTTTTGGTACCGGTGATAGAACTCACAACCTCACGCCTGCCAGGCAGGTGCTTATCCCACTGAGAGTTAAAGAGAAAGAATTTTGAGTGAAAAGTAGTTTTCACAGCGTCATTTTCAGATTTCATTTTTAATGTGAAATGTTTATTTGAAAATAGTAGAGCAATCATAACAAAAACGATAGTCATATAGCTGGTTTCTCTTAATTCACTGAGGCGAAAGTTTTGTGCTAATAATTTTCTGGACAATGTTTCATGTCTATGTCTTATACCCTAAACAACTGCTGTGGATATAACAATACGCAATGTGCTGATTATTGTTTCTCTTCTATTGACTTGTTGTGAAATTCTGTTTTACTTTAATTTCTTACTTTTATTTTATTTAAAACAAAAATAAATAAAAGAAAAGAAAAGAAAAAGAAAAAAAGAGTGTTATGTGGGAAGAGCTCTGGAATGGGGACACAAAGGCATGGGTCAGTAAGATTCTGAAAAGTATTTGACTGCGGTCATGTTTAGTCTCTTTCTCACTGTCTCTTAACCCTCTCTGAACCCTATTTGTCATGACATATTTGCACAAGGTAGTCGACTTCATCCCTAGCTATCAATATGGACAGATTCTGTGTATCCTTCCAGTACCTTTTTTTGATATATGAACCTCAGAAAATTTTCTTTGAAAAATGCTATTTACTCCATCTTTGAATGGAAATTCTATATAGGTAGAAGAATGTGTACTACAAAAAATACAAATAAAATATCAAGGAAAAGAAGTAAATTTAAAAAGAAGAGTCTGTATGACTTGGAGAGATAGCTTATTTCCTCCTACAGTGAGTTTTATATTCAACTGCCTTATAGTTTTCATGTTCCATTTAACCTGCTGCAGCCTGTTGAATTAAAGATTGACAATATCTGTTTCCCCAGATTCTTGATCAAGACATAAATCAACAATACATTCACTGAATTAGACAATGAATCATCCGTCTCTAATATCCACAGGGAGCAATAAACTCTTCTTTCTGATGCATACCTTACATTCTTGTTAAAAGGTAAGCAAGTATTCAACTGATATCGCCTCTCCAGGTACCCTAGGAGCTACCAAGAGAGCTGCATGGAGTGAAATAATAAAACATAAGTATCACATATGAATAATCACCATAGTGAAACCCAATAGTTACTGGAAAAAGTGAGTCACATCTGATTTTAAACAAGTTTTCCAAATGAGCTCTCAGCAGACAGATTGGGCAACAGAAGCCAAATACTAAAGTACCCAAATACTAAAACATGGGCAAACTCTTTATTTGCATGACAATTGAATGGCTCAGAGCAGACACACACAGACACAGACACACAGAGACACACACACACATACACACACACAGGAGTTATACATATAGATTTCATTTGTTTGTTTGTTGTGGTTTTGTTTTTTTGCTTTTTGTTTTTGGTACAGGAGATCAAACTCACAACCTCAGACCTGCCAGGCAGGCACTTACACCACTGAGCTAAATCCCTGGCTCTATTTCTTGAGACAGGGTCTCACTAAATATATTTTTCTTTTATTTTGTGGAAAACAAAACAAAATTTTGTAACACAACAAGAGGATTACAATAGTTAGCACACCGTACATAATTATCTTCAAAGTAGTTACTCAGAATACAATACCTAAACCAAAATGATTCTTGAAAAAAAAAAAAAAGAAAGAAAGAAAAAAAAAGTAACAAACAAACCTACAAGGTCCCCAGCAAAGTCTTCTGTGTTGAGAGGTGGAACTTGGTAGTTGAATCAAGCAGACACCCTTACCAGTGGACCCTGCCATTCCACCGCTAAAGGTACTGTGGGGAAGGCAGGCTGGCTGTAGGGCTGTTACAGGTAGTGTGATATGGAATGTTGTATTTTTGACCACAGATCCTCCCTTTTCAATGTTTCCTGAGTATCATGGATTGAGCAGATTTCGTCTGCCATTCTCTTCCACGAAGAGCCTCAGAGCTAACCAACCAGGATTGGAACCCACTAAAACCTGAACCAAAATAAATCTATCCTCTTTCAAACTGTGAGTGTAAGATACCTTGTCCCAGCATTGAGAAAGTGACTAACACACACACACACACACACACACACACACACACACACACATTTCCCAAGAATTACCAGTGATTGAAATTTTATTCCAATTACCTTTTATTTCTTCTGCTAGTTCCTGATTACCCTTTCTGTGGATGACTTTAGTAATCAATAAGTGGCTCATAACACACCATTAAGAGGTTGTGGGAGAAAAGAAAAACAAGATAGTAGTCCTCAGATGGACAATAAGTTTCTGCAAAATCAAGAGTCGACTCTCCCTGTAATGATGCCACAGAGACACTTGAAATACGGGCTATTTGAAAAAGGTTTGGAGCCAAATGCATTTGTGTTTAAATCTCAGCTAACTTACTTTGTGTAAACCGTACACTTCAGCTAATCTGTTTGTAAAGTGCAGGTTAAACCTTGGGGGATTTTGACTGGGGTCAGGGTTATGAAAACTCCAGCTGCATACTTCCTAATGCACCAGAGAAAGGAACACAATAAACAGCATTTCTCTCTAGTTTGTTACTTCTTACTTATCCAATCAGCAGTTTGAGACAAGTTGACATTGAAATTATCTACTCTTTTCACTAATGCATCATTATGAGAAAATGGCAGTTGTCAGAATAAACCCCCAGTGCTCTGCATTGCTTGACAAGTGGTGTCTGTAAAGGTCCTCACCTTTCCATGGTCCAGAATGTGGAGATGATATGTTGAGCTTCTTGATCACAAAAGGTAAATGTACAAACAGTGAGAACCAAATAGGTCTGGCTCAATTGTAGTTGTTCACCAGATGTTACAGGAAAGCCAGCTGCTTTCAGCACAGGTCACATCTGCTTAATGAGTAGTAAATGGTATCTTTAGGTGACCACAAAGGAATTAAACACCTACAGACCAATGACCCAAGAGGCCTTAATGATGCTAGACCAAACAGAGAGGAACAGAACACAGCCTAGTAATGTGACTGCAAGTGGAACTGCTGGTTTATGATCTTGTATTTTACAACTTAATGAAGCTCACACAGCATCAGTCTGGAAGTAAATGAATGATAGAACATAAATGCACACCCTGGCATTTCATAAATAAGTTATTTAATACTAATTGCAATTAAATTGCCTTTCTTTAATACGGTGCTGCAATTACACAATATCTTGTTCAGTGCCTTAAAGAGGCAACAAATAAAAGTCACTGAGTTAGATAACATGATCATGAATATAACCTATGCTTTTCTTTCATTGGCATAGTAACAACTGGGCACAGTGGCTATGCATGGCAGGACTGTTTTATCTGGGCTTCACTTTTGTTTGCTGTACTTACATAAGAAAAATCCAAGACTATGAGTTGGGTAAAAACAGCATGGGTTTTGAGTTGCTCTTCTCTCTGAGATGATAACTGTTACCAAAGCTTTAAGGAAACTTTTAAGCCATTCTGTCTCATTTTTCATCTTTCTTAGTATGGAAATGTCTCGGTACAAATGCCACCACCGTGACTCATCAGTGTCATTGTTCCAATG
This sequence comes from Dasyprocta punctata, assembly GCA_004363535.1. Taxonomy (NCBI): domain Eukaryota; kingdom Metazoa; phylum Chordata; class Mammalia; order Rodentia; family Dasyproctidae; genus Dasyprocta; species Dasyprocta punctata. The sequence continues at coordinate 24,739 of RJWM01024240.1, read as the reverse complement.
CTCTCCAGGTTTATCTGGGACAAACACCCCTTCTCCAGGCTCCCTGGCTTCCTAAGTGCCATTCCTCTCTCTACGAGCCATTCCTACCAGAATACAGTGTCTGTATTCATGAGCCTGTTTATGTGGCTTCTCAAGTTCTGGAAAATGATCTGTTTTGTGTTTCCAAACCTAGAAACAGTGAATTATCTATGAATATTCAATGGATAAAAAACAAAAGGTGCAAAAGGAAGGACATCAATTAATTTCTCTTGTCAGTCATTAAAATCTCATCTCTATCTGTTCCCTTAACCAATTAATACTTATCCAGGATTTAGTTATGCAAGAATCTCTAAGAATAAAAAAGTAAATTATAGTTATTGTTTTTTAAGTATTAAGTAAAGAAAGAACATTAAAACCAACCAACAAACAGAAGCACTATTGTCAAGTGCTGCATTAAATATTAAGATGTTACTCCTTGCCAGATCCCTAAGAAATAATAATATTCTATTATTATTATTCCATTTTACTGATGTGGAAACTGAGGCATAGGTTGGTAAACATTATCACTGCCTCTTTGAAGCCAAATGATGGACCAAGTTTAAATTTAGAGCAAAGGACCCCAGAGCTTGACCTTATAACAGACTCGCCATATGATTCTCAAAATTTATGTGCTATGAATTCAGCGAATTCAAAGGTGGGAAAGTCATCAATGATCAAAAATTAAAGAGACCGATGAAAGTTATACGGTAGGGGAGAACTAATGCTTTAAAGAGTGGAAAAACTTTCAGAACTAGATATGGAAAAGAGTGAGAACATCTGCACAGCTGTGCGAGTGGACGTGTGGAGTCAGGAGGAGAAACCTAGGTAAACTTCAGAGAGAGTCAAGGCTGGACAGAAAATTGTGGAAAACTCTAACTGCAATCTTAAAATTATTCAGAGGTCCTTGCTACCCTAGAACCCCAGATAACGCTGCTTGCTAATTACTTCTACATCTTAGATCCATAAAATACCTCCTTCATCAAGAAAGCAAAAGACTCAGATTGCAACTTTTCTTCCTAAGCCCTCCAGCACAATTCCCGTAAGATGCACAAAAAGGCAATTGGTGGGACTTGTGCTAATCATGAAAAAAACACTGTCTCCAGAACAGCACATGGCTTGTAGAACAGATGGTGTCTGTGTACTATTACATAAAGAAGGTCCCCAGGCAGATAGGTCCTCAAGTGCTCAACGTGGCTTCTTGAACAATGGCTGGATATCAGCCTGCATACACCCCTCAGCAAGCCTTGAGTAGCAGCTAATTCGTCCAGCATTGTAAATCTCAGGCTTAACCACACTGCAAATGTTTTGTATTTCTTCTCATTTTCAAAGGTTTGTTTAATTACAATGATTGTTTATATATGCATATATTTGAAGCTAATGATAAATACTCTCTTATTCTGTGTGTGGGTAATGAGCAGCTAATAATGTTCAGTAACACAATTATATGTCGTAAAATAATTGTTGACTCTGAATTCTATTTATGGAAACACTGTCTCAGGAACTTCTAAAATTAATTTCAAAAATAATTTACAAAACAAACAACTAAATAATACTAACATCAGAAAGTTATATGCAAAGATATTTACTGTTGCATAATTTATTTTCAAATAGCTTTAGAAACAATAAGGCAATTGCTCTCCCAATATGTAGTGGATAACAATTTAGCTATTAAAATAGTTACATTTTACCTGTGCAATTCCATATGGGGAGATGTTCATATAATATTAATATTGTAAAAAGTATCAGATTATGTGTAAAACTTGATAACTGACCATGTTTATTTATAATGAATTTTTTTAAATGCCAAAAAAAAAAAAAAGGAAAAAGGAAAACAGGGGTTGCTTTATGGTGGCTGTATAATTTTTTATCTTCTGAGACTTCCACATTTCCAGAATTTTCTACAATGATATGTATAATTTGTACTATTAAAATTATTCCTAGTGCATTTTGCTTTAGTTTATACATACTGTTTCTGGTACTTTACTAAGATCTGGACTGTGCTATCAGAATATATAGTGTATGATTCCTACTTTGAAAGAGCTCACGATCAGTGAAAGAATGGAAATACAAATAAGTCCTCACTTAAGGCAAGAGAAAATTGTTTTTAATAAGGGTGCAATTAGCAAGATGTGGAAAGTCAATACAGCGAACAATTTATTGGCTGACACAAAGGGAGAGGAATGTTCTGTGGAGGTCACTGCTGTTTCCTTTGGCCTTGGAAGAAGCGTATCCTGCTTTAGGCAGTGTCCTGTGGCCCAGGGAGTCTGGAATTCTCCTTAGCTGCTGTTGAGTAAAGGCTTCAACCATGTCCTGTGACAGGATAAATTGAGAGCCACTAAAGACGGAAAACGTGTCCCTGCTTAAAGAACACACGGATGTGCCTGTGATTAAAAATAGGTAAATTCCTAAATAATGAACATTGCCAAATGTACAGGGAGAAATAACTCTCAGACTTGGCAGATAGAGGGAAAACTGGCAAAGAGTTACTACCACCCTGTCAGAAAATACCAGTTTACTCAGTCTCACTGTAAAAAAAGAACAAAGAAACAAACCACACAAATGAAAACATCTTCCAGGAGGAAATTCAACAGTTGCCATGCCAACCGTACTGAATAGGTTGTAGAAAAAATATTTTGGAAGAAAAATAGGTATTTCAGTTCACTCTTCTTGTTTTAAAAAATTTTAGAATCATTCTGATAAACACATTTTTAATATTTACTAACCTACTTCACCTTGAGAATTGTTACAGTTAATATGTGGACTACACTTTTAGAAATACCACACCATCTTCGGCTGCCTAGTACTGTTTTTAAATTATGATTCATTTAGCATTCTCATTCCTAAAGAAATTGTATACTTATGGAAAAAAAAATCTTGCTTTTCTTGTGAGTCTTAATATTAGTCTAATGAGCTTGTTCAATATAATAAGTACTTCATGATTTGCTTGTCATACTTTGAATTCTGACCCTCAAAAGTATAAGTTGAAATCCAAACTTCCAGTACCTCAGGAAGTTGCCTATTTCCAAATAGGATCTGTGCAGATGTCATCAAATTAATGTGAGGTCACTGGTGTGTTTTCTGATCCAGCATAACTAGGTTCCTTATAAGAGGAAAGTTGGGCACAGCAATAGACATACACACAAGGAAGAATATATAAAAACTCAAGGAAAAACTTATGAGGCGAAGAAGGCAAAGGCTGAAGGAATTTATTCACAAGTCAAGGAAATCTGAGGACGTCCAGCATCATCAGAATCTAACAGAGAAGCACAGGGCAGGCTTTCCTGAGAGTCACAGGGCCCTCAGAGCCCTCAGAACAAACAAACCTTGCCTGCACTGGTTTTCAGAAGTCTACCTTCCAGAATTGTGAAAGAACACGTTAATGAGTCCATCTAGTTTGTGACATTTTAATTAAATCCACTCTTGGAATCTGAATGTACTCTTCAAGTAAGCTTAAAATAATTTATATAAATTCTCCAAATTGACATAATCAGGAGCAGGCAGGGTAACTCTGCAGATGGTGTTTCCAAGCAATCCTCTACCACAGGTTAGATGGCACCGAGGTCTTTGAAACCACCTTGTGGTCCTTTCCAGCGCTGCTTTACTCAGGGTCACATGCTGCTTTTGGTCAGGTGTGTCAGATACATTTTCAGGTATAGTTCCAGGAACAGGAAAACAGATTCAGGCTCTTTAGTGCCATTCATGACAATGAATGTTAATCTTGTCAGAAGATGAAAGGACGTGGGCTCTGTAAGGAGAGACAGGCTGTGGAGCGGCCCAGTTTCCTTCTTCACAGAGGTTTTACAGCGTCTTGTGTTCTTGGTTTGTTGCACTCATAATACCAATGTCTAGTTTCTTTGGCTAATGGAGGAGCCTGGCTCTGGATGGACCAACAGAGTCAATGTTCAGATGTACATCTCAATGCATCACTGTGATTCCACACCCACCCCCAACACTGGCTATTGAAAATTGGCTGGTTTCCAGTTGATAGATGAAATCAATGGCTATTTCAGACACCATCATTTTAGTTTGGAAGATATTTCATTAAATTAGGATGGTAGATAATGGAAATGTTTTTAGTTCTTATGAATTATGAATGACCTTCTTTTGGAAGACAGCAAGATAGACGGAGTGACCAGCCAGCCAGGGCTGCTTTGTCTGCACCTGCAGACATTCTGACTTAGCAGGCAATCATAGCTGGACTTCTTGATCCATGCTTTAATGTAATTCAATTAGCAAGCTTTTGTGCTCAGCCTGGCTAACTGAGGAAGACAGTTCTCTACAGACTGAACCAGCAGTGGTGCATGTTGGGCACATGTGCCACAGATGGCTGTTCATCACTGAAAACTCTGGAAGGTTCAGCATCACTGTGCTTGACTCTGAAATGGAAGGCTGTAGGGGAATTTCCACTCCATCTCAACATTCATGGAGAAATCAAAGTAGGGCACAGATTATAAACAGATAAGTAATCCATGCGGCAAACTGGGTGTATTAGTCACCTTCTCATCACTAAGACCAAACAGCTAGTACCCATAGCTTCAGTGGGAACAGGTTTAACTTGGAGCACCATTTCAGCCTATGTAGGGTCATCCGGTTCCAAAGTAGAAACAGGATAGTAGAGAGGTATGGGAGAGAAAAGGCACTCAACCCATGACAGCCTGGAAGGAGAGTGAGAAGTGAAACACTGGACACGAATATACCCTTCCAGGTCACTCCCCCAGTGACCTGCCTCCAGCCAGGCTGTACCACCTAACACATTTAACTACGGAATTCATCAACAGATGAATCTACTGATGGCTATAGTGCCCCATGATCCAATCACTTTTCACACACAAGACTTTTGGGGGCATGTTAGATCTAAACCATAGTACTAGGCATCCTGGATGAACAAAGTTTTTAACTATTTTACATCAACATTTTCATCACTAATAAAATCAGTGATGGAGTGACAATAGCTATAGTTTGGAAGGTCTCTTGCACTAAGCTTTGGAATGAGTGAATATGAAATTAAAATCTCATTACAATCCTGAAACAAGAAATAACTACCATTCTTTTGTTTCTTAGATTTTTGGAGTTGAAAAAATCAAGTGTCAGCATGATAGTGATTTCTCTAAGGCCAAAATTTTATTGTGAATCCAAGAACATAAGCCCAGATTTGTCTAATTCAGAATCTTATGACCTTACTCACTATAATCTAGACCATTGGTCCTTGTTTTATAAAATTTAAGAATAAAAGGGTGTGGAGAAACTTGTGCTTGAGGATCTGATTCTCTTTGGGAAGAATAGTCAGTCAACATAGGCACACGCAAAACCAGCAACTATAATTTATAGTGTTTAGAGTCTAAGATTTCTTTGAAAGTATTCATTCTAATTCAAAATACTATATATAAAGAACTACATAGCAAACTGGGAAATGACTGACTGAACCACCGACAGACAGGACAAGCAGCACAGAAGTAAAGTTTATATTTCATGGTATGTAGCTTGGTTCCGAATCCATGGTGTTTTATGTGGTGCTGAAGCAAAGAGAGAAGTTTATTCATTTTGTTTCCTAGAGAAGAAAAGTTGCCTTAGAAGAAGTCAAAATTCATATCAGTATTCTATCAGAGAAATATATTTCACTTTTTTAAGGAGAGGCATTGGGTGGGGAGAGAAAATGAAGGCTCTTCTGTTTTGATTGTCAGATCAAGATTGAACACTCCTGAGTCAGTCTTTAATGAAGATAATGCACTAGATTATGCTTTGTATTTACAAATACCAGGGTTTTGTTTTCCATATCCAGTGTTTATTGGGAGTGAAGTAGATGGAGTAGATAGAATAAAGAGGTGTCAGAACAAAAGGTTTTTTTAGTTTTGTTTTGTTTTGTTTTTTGTTTTTTTTCTTATCAAATCACCATAAAGCAGGCAAATTTCCAGGAAAAAAATAGTAGTAATCATATAATCATATTTTTTGTCTTTCAACAGTGGTATTTCATTCACAAGAAGCATGTTATAAATCTAGTACTTTGCATCATTGCTACTTAATTAGAAAAAAATGATTTGGTTAACCTATTGCTTTGAAAGGTGTACCAGTTAATACTAGTTGTCAGATTGACTGGAATGATAGACTCCTGGAACGGCGATTGGATTTTGGAGGCATTATACTCATTAGTGGACTAACCCAGGGTTGTTCATACCTGAATATGTTGTTAGGATCCGGGACCCAGGGCTATGGGTACATACCTCCTGCTGGTGCTCTTCTTCTGAGTTCTGCTTCTCAACCACCAAAATATGAGCAGCTCGGTTCCAGTACACCATTGCTCTGCATTTCTCCCTTGGAACCAGCCAAACATGGACTCTGAAACTGTGAATCAAATCAAAATTTTCTTCCTTTAATTTGTGGGCATTGACTATTTTGTTGCAGGAATGGAAAACCTGACTAAACAGGAAATTAGTACCAAGAGTAAGATCACATCTATGACTGTACTTGATCATCTTGCTTAGAAGTCTTTGGAACAGACTTGTGGGGAGAGCTTAGAGAGCTTTGGATACTCAGGCTCAGGAAATCCTCAAATCCTGTAAGCAGAGTTTGATGAATAATCCTGTTGAGAACTCTGAGGACCAGAATGGTAATTTTAATGTGAAGAATAAAGACAAATCTTACGAGGTTTCAGATGAGAATAGGGACCTTATTGAGAATTTGACAAGACATCATGCATGTTGCACTCTGTCAAAAGAAGTTGTCTATATTTTATCCATATCCTAAGACTTTGTGTGAGGTTGAATTTCAAAGCAGCGGAGTAATTAATCTGCTGAAGATAATTTCAAGGTAGCCTAACATTGAAGTCGATGTATGAATAATGTTAGTTGGTTTTAGACAAATCTATAGTTAAAGTTAGGATAAATCACTTTTGGTCTGAAATAAACCACCTATAAATTTGGGTGCAAAGAAGATAGAGTTGAAAGTGAATAGTGCCATTTAAAAGAAAGAAAGTACCTTGAACTATAACAAAAGTGGACATGTCTTAAAGTCATTATAGAAACCAACAAGACCATATGTGTCACAGGTTCAAAAGCCCCAAAGTATAACCCTCCCATCTGAAGAACGTCCAATAGACTAAAACCTCTGAAACTATCAGAAGGATCACCATGGCAATTCATTCCCCAGGAATTACTTCACTATACTCAGACATGCAGACACTAAGAGGCCTCTGCAGTCATGGTTCAAGGAAACCTGGCTACTGGCAGTAGACTTAGACATAGTCAACATGCTGGTTTTTGGGGCGTATACAGAATTCAAGTTATGGGTTAATGGAAGTTACTACCAGAATTCAAAGGAAGGTCTAGGAAGGCAGGAAATGTGCCTCTGAGAGGTGGGTACATGAAGCTGTGAGAATAAAGCTAACATGCAATGGAAACATCAGGAAGTTGGAGATGTCAAAAAAATGGAATATCTGTAGAGGAAAGCCACAGGCCATGAGGAGTCCCAAGAGAAAAGCAGTATACATTGTAATCTGAAAGATCGTAGACACCCAAGCCCTCTGAAACATGTATCTCACCACTCTATGTCCTGGATACTAGATAAGAAGTGAAGGATTTAATATTTGCCCTGTTGCGTTTCAGTCTTATTTTGCCCCAAATTATTTGCTACTTCCCTATTTCTCGCTTTTAATATGGGAATGTCTACCCTGTGCCATTTTATCTTTGTGATAATTAATTCATTTTGTTTATTTTTACAGAGGTTTACATTTAAGAGTTTGCATTTGTTCTTAGAGGAGATTAGGACTTGGACATTAGAACAATGCTGGAAATGTTGAAACCTTGGGGAATGTTTATTGCATTTTTTGCAAAAATATTTTGCATTTTTGGTTTCATGCAAGTTATTTGTCTCATGTTAGATGGGATTATGAACTTCCTATTGTGTTTGTTTGGAGATTTAGTAGCTTAAGGTATCATGGTGAAAAGGGGGAGAGTTGTGCCAACTACTCCTAATTGCAGCATGGCTGGATTGAGAGACTTCTGGAAAGATAGCTGGGTCATGGGGACACTTTTTCATCAACAAGTTAATCTGCTGATGTTCACAGCTGAACGTACTACTAGGTTGTGGGGCCCAGGTGGAGGTGGTGGGGCACTGGGGGCTTGACTTTGGAGATGTATCTTCTGCTGATGCTCTTTCCCCAAGCTCTGCTTCCTGGCCACCATAACCTGAGCAGCATTGCTCCAGCCTGCATTTTGGCCTTGATGTTCCTGCCTTGCGGACAAGCAGCCATGGACTGAAAGCTCCAAAAATGTGAATCAGGTTAAACTCCTCTTTTAAATTTTGAGCACTGGGTATTTTGTCTGAGGAAAGGTAAAGCTGATCAACACAAAAGCCCAATCCTAAAATGAGCCATAGTAAACAGCATCTTGTGGGAGAGCTTCACTTTATGTTTCAACTTGCCTACCGTTAGGCGAAGGTTATATGGTTTTGCAGATAAGTTTACGGTTCAGAAGAGGAGGGAAGTATTGTCTGTTAGCAATAATTGGAAAATCATGCAAGTATTTACAGGCAAATGTATCCAGAATTATTCTGTGAGGGTCTGTCATTTGCCATTAACAAGTACATTAAATGAGTATGTGTACAAACCCCACATCAGACGCAAGTTGTCTTGCACTTCATTGTGGCAATGTTTTAGCAGTGTTAATATCACTTAACTCTAGGAAAGTTAATTTTATCATCTGTAAAATAGGTATATTATTATTTAACCTATAATACTCTAGAGATACATGTAATTTTTCAGTTGGATGGTTTATGTCAACGTTAACACTTGTGATAATACTGTTTGGATACACATACTGAAATTGTAGTTAACTTGTTTTTCTTTTAAAGTATTTTAAAATGCATGTGGTGATTATGATAGGGGAAAAGAGATTTTTAGTTAAAGCAAAAAAAAAAAAAAAAGAAGCCAAGCAATCTGAAGTCTTGTCAATAGGATCAATTATATCTCCACAGGCGTCATGGAAAATAGTTCGTACTTACTCTTACAGCTCATGCCTAATGTGCTGCTTGACAATATATCTCCCTAACTACTGAGTCAGAAGCAGATTGATATAAAAATATAATCAATCCTTGTCTTCCAAATGATTGGCCAACAAATGAGAAACAGTTGATGTATCTATATTGCAGGGTGCATAATTCATGGTGACATTAAAATGCCTTGCCTGATTTTATGTACACGGAGAACAAGGTTTGCAGATAAATTTATGCGTTTCCGCACGTTAAACACGCCTGCGCTGAAATATCTTCACTCACTTCCCTTAGAACACACTTCATCCTGGGGCTTGTCAAATGCTCTTTCACCAAGTCCTTTTGGACATTAAATCTGTCAGAGAGAAACACATGAAATGTGTCTCAGTTTTCAAATAGTGAGAATCTGAAGTTCTGAGTGGCAGTGTGACTGAGAGGGTCGTATTACTGCTCATGTAAACCTTTAAACAAGAGGTTCTTACACCCATATGGTCCCCACCATTCCCGTTAGAAATCAGTCAGTCATTTCTGTTCCTGCTTACACTGAAGTGTTCATCTTCTGAAATGGCCAAAGGATACAAACCTGAGGACACAATGGCAATAGCCTAAGCACACATGCTCTTTTTTTATCTCACGTTTCAGTGGGGAGTGGAAATAAAAGACCTCAAATTCATGATTGTATATCTCCAGGGTAAGGGGCAATCATTTTGACAGCTACAAAGAGTGCCCTGAGAAATACTGGAAATTGGTTGAAAAACTATTATCCTAGAAACGAGGCAAAGATATGTTTGTTGCTTAAGTTGGAAACTTCTATCTGGGACTCCTGAAGGCTTGAATAGGGGATAATTCAGGAAAATTTTCCTCTAATACCTTCTGTTGTGCAGTTAAGGTCATGCTTCTTGTGTGATAATGTTTTACTGAGTAACGAAGTGTGTACATTTCACCCAATTGACAATGTATAGGCTTCAAACCCTGATTAAGACGAAATGGATTGGCTTTTTTGTGAGATATATTTGAGTAAAAATCCACAGAATAATGGTAGGTAATAAATACTCTATAATATCTGTCTTCTAGGTATACTACACCCACTCTGTCCTCTTGTAGGCGGTCTTGTTTTCCTTCTTTATAAGATGTCCCCACTGAGCACAACAGAGAAGATGATGCTAATTATGTCGGAGGAAAACTAGACTTGTTAATTCCTTGAGTGGCTGATAGAGATTTCCTGCCTCAGGAGAAGTCAAGGTCAGGAAGTATCTTTATCATCGGCTTAATAGGTAATGTCCACCATACAGAGTAACGAGACAAGGCCCAGTAGTGCAGAGGAAATAGTGATCAAGTTTCTTTCAGCTGTGTGTGTGTAGTGTTTCTGCCTGGCCATCACTGAAAAGTATCTCCTGCAATGATGAACTCTTCACATAAATGGAGAACAATGGCTCACTGAATTGAGGCACTCTCTTCACCAGCTTTATCTAAGAGAACAAACTCATTAATTTCTCTGAAGTGCAGTGTGTGTGTGTGTGTGTGTGTGTGTGTGTAAGCATGTGTGTGTACATGTGTTAATTTTTTAAAGTGAAATACGATCAACATTTTGGTAAGGATAAGGTAAAGGTTAAATCTTGGCTACATGGAGTAAATGTATAATAAATGATAAGATGATAAGTATTAATGATTTGACTTAAAATATTGTGTGATTAATTTTACATGTTAATTCAACTGGATTATGGCATACCCAGCTAAGCAGTTTAACATGATTTCTAGGTATGTCTGGTCTGTGAAAATGTTTCTGAGTAAGATTAACATTTGATGCTGTAACTAAATAAAACATATTTCTCTTCTTAACGGGGCTAAGGAGGAGGGCACTTATCCAACCCAACAAAGGCCAGCGTAGAATAAAAACCTGAAAAGACAGATTTCTGTCTCTGCCTGCTGATCTTCAAGTGGGAACAAGCATCCGCTTTTGGTTCTAGACTTGGTCTCAGACTGGAGCTCACACCACCAGCTCTTTGGCTTCTCTGACCTTTGCATTAGGCTGAGAAATATGCCTTCAATTGTTCTGCACCTGAACCTCTCAGCCTCTATACTCAGGTTAGTGCAAATATATATCTTCCTGTTGGATTCTTTTCTCAGAAGAATGCTGACTAATATAAATATTATATCTTGAGGGCCGGGAGTTTGGCTCAGTGCCTTAAGCGCCTGCCCTGGCAGGCCCGAGGTTGTGAGTTCAATACCCGGTGCCGCAAAAAAAAAAAAAAAAAAAAAAAATTATATCTTGAAATGCAGTCTTAATGCAAACATTTTCCTCTCTCTACACAAATTTCCTTTTAAATCCAAACACACCTGCCTCATGCTATATTTTAATAAGTCATCAATTGATCATCATATATAATGTGACAGATTACATGGCCAAAGAAGGCACATTCCAGGGGCAGCTACTGATGAGAAGGTAATAATGCCTATAAGGTACTTTGACAAACTTTAACAAATTATGCTGCAGAGTTTTCCAAGTATCAACATTTTTCCATTCCTTAAAGAGAAACAAAAAACATATGATAAGTGCTACTTCATTATCATAAATTTTTGATAAAACATACATCTGAAATCTATAACATGAAAAGAAGGAAAGAACATGTAAACTAAATACCCAGAAGAAAAGCAGCCCCAAAACTAAAGGCTATACTTATCATATTTTAAGAAAAAGAGAAAAAGTGGAAAAATTAGACAGTCCTGCAGTGTTTGAATTCATAAAGAAAATCTGATTTTGCTCAGGTTTCCCAAAACAGAAAAAAAAAGGAAAAGAAAAAGCAAAAACTTCTTAATTTTTACAGTTCTTCAGATTTGAATTACAGGAGGTTTTAGCTGACTGGGAATATAGACTGGGATTAATTAATTGCCTTTTTTGCATACCAGATTGAGCATTGCCCCTGTGTGTGAAAAGAGGCAAAGGCTTTCACTCTGGAAGCCTCAGCTTCCTCACCTGTGAAATGGGACAAATAGTCCTAAACTGATGGAACTGTCAGGGACTGCATATAAATTTAGGAAAATTTTGCTGTATGACAACTACTTAATAAATAATATCAATATCACTCTCTAATCCACCAAACATGACTTAGATATGGCAGCCACAGCCAAATTGGTGACAAAGCAGTAGATTGGTCACAAAACCATGACCAGTGCCAGCCAGATTTGACTGTAAATATTCTAGATAAACTAACCTACAGCTAAGAGTTGGGGAAAAGAGCTCTGATCCTTGAAGAAGAAAGATTAGTCTCAGAAGCATTGAGAGAGGCAATGAAGACAGAATCAAAGGTGTGCGTAGGGGGATGACATTGGTAGAAGCAAAGGTTTCCCAGAGGAGAAACTGCCCAAGTACAACCTTGCAGAATGATCTCAGGAACGCCCAAAGAACATTTAATCTCTCCAGGAACATAGCGCTGATTCCAGGCTTTCTGAACCAAGGATACTATCTAAACTTTTTGCCCTACCTCTTTAACAAGAGAGGTAAGACCCTCACAAATATGCAGCATAGCAGACCTACACAGAGCAGGCAGCTATGCTTTCCGGAGCAGTGATTTCCTTTTATCTGGAGGAACATGCATGGCTTTACTCCCACAGAGGAGATAAGTGCTAAAGGCCTCCACAGACTACTGGAGTCAAAAAGAAAATAAGCAGGGAAGCCGCTGCCCTTAGCGCAGAGCTCTCCGGCAACAGGTCTGCTGGGCTGGTTTACACAGATGTGTACCTACAGGGTGAGCATTGTGTGAGACAGAGGAACAGCCCGAGTGCTCCATGGTGCTCAAAGATGTGGGCTTGGGATGCCCGCTGTGAGGGGCTGAGACCACGGCAAGGGCCTAAGCCCCCTGGAACCCACGTCTTCACCTGCCACCAGGAGCAAAGGACCCTGTGTATGTGACACGCGTCCCCCACAAGGTCTCTTCCCTGGGCTAGGTACTTAATGAATAGTAATGACTATTATTTCTATTATTTTCGTTTCTCACAGAGCATGTATTGTAGGTGAATGGATGTGGCTGACCTACTCCCTAAGACGCCTAGGACAGAAGACAGGAAATTCAGGCTAAAATCATGCACTAATCCCATCAGCACATTTTTACTGAACACATACAGTGCATTTGACAGTGCGCTAGTATCTGGAGATAGTGTGATGAATGAATTATGGTGTCTGCCTCACGGAGTTCACATCAAGGGATCCAGGGGACTCAGAGTTTCCCGATCCCTCTCATGGGTGAGGCTGGGAAACCCCCATACGGACGCACACACTTGCTAAACACATGAGCATACATGCATGCGGGTCTATCTTATCTCTCACCATAAAGGGAGAGTGAATGAAGACAAGGTCCTTTTCTAAGGTAATCCATATCTCAAGCATAGAGTTTTTTCACATGTTCATCCCCTTTATAATTTATTTATTTATCTACGCATAACCTTGCACCTTCCAGGCAGGCACTTACGCCACTGAGCTAAATCCCCAGCTCGTCTCCTTTGTAATGAATATAATGGGTGAAACTTCCAGATTTAATTAATATACAGTCATATTAGAGATTAATACACAGACATAAATTCTAGAGCCACACTTTGGATTCCAAGAGACCTGGTTTGCTTCCAGGATGTGCAGCAGTACATGTCTCTGTGTGGCTCCCTGACTTATTCTGGACGTCACATCTGTGCCTGTAGCTCTGAGGGCAGCTGCTCTGAACCAAGTGCCTGACATGCGCGTTATGGGGCTGAGGGCATGACGGGAGGAGCAACAGGTCAGCATGCTCCCATACAAGGTTTTTATTTTATTTTTCCTGGTGTTACTGTTGCAGGCAACTGAGCTAGATAGAAATATTATAGGCAGTCAGACAGGGCTAGGTCCTCCAAGGAGCCAGTGCAGAAGCTCAGATACCTTGTAACTTTGGAGAAGATAGGTACCTCCTGTTGTGGGCCTGGCCTCAAGACAAAAGATCAAGCAAATGCACCCGCGTCCTAAGGACTGATTCTAAATAGGTCTCCATCACCCTGAGGAAGCCAGGAGTTACCATCCCAACCCCTGACAGGAAGAGTCACTGCTGTTAAGCAAGCCTGCTTACTACGTGACTCAGTTCCCCAGTTGTCCCTGGTTTAATCAATTTTACCTGAGCAATATTTTTGTCCTCTTTTTTAAATTTATTTTAAAAAAGCAAAACAGAAAAAAAGGTAGACATAATACAGACTTTCAAAAAAAAAAAGAACAGTAAGAAATCAATACTAGTCAATATATTACATATTGTTATCTTAGAAGTAGTTGTTCAAGTTATGAGATCTAGGCATAAAAGAGTGATCAGACAATCAAACAATGACAACACAAATTATTCTTTCTGATGAACTAACAGAGAATTAGTAGTATAGTTATCTATCTTGCATACTTACACATACATACAGTTATATGTGTATATCTACAAACATATAATCTTTTCCTTTCTTCCATTTCTTTTTTCCCCTATCCCAGCTGTTCTTTAATTTTGAGTACTTTCTTTCCCTTTTTTTTTTTTTTTTTTTTTTTTTTTTTTTTTTTTTTTTTTTTTTTTTTTTGTGGCACTGGGGGTCGAACTCACAACCTCACACCTACCTGGCAGGCGCTTAACCAAACCCCCAGCCCCAGTTTTTTGATGCAGGGTCACACTATGTAGCTAAGGCTGGCCTTGCACTCACGTTGTAGCCCAAGTCGGTCTCGAACTCACAACGCTCCGCCTACCTCAGCCTCCCCAGTGTGCTGGGATTAAAGGCGTGCACCACCATGCCCAGCTTCCTTTCTTTATTAAAATATCTATTGTACATTTTGGATCTTATTACTCTTTCAGCTTTTTTTAAATTGTTGTTTATTTTTTACACTAGAGGGACAATACAATATTTACAAATGTGAGTCTGATTTATTTCACTTATGAATGTAGTCTCAGAGCAATTAGTCTTATTGGTTAGCCATCGTTCTGTCCCAACTTAAGTCCACCTTGTGAGTTCCCAGGTTTTCCTCACCTTGGACCCCTCTCCCTGTGTTTTACTACATAAAAGTCCCTAGAAAAGACACAGTCTTTGGCAACCCGTTTGGGACCCCTTCGGCCCCTCAGACAGAAGCTTTCTTTCTCTCAGTGAATATATTCTGCTCTTAACCTCCATTGTTCCTAAAATTCATTCTTTAATGTTAGAGAACATGAACTTGTACCATACCTATAGTAGGTAGGGAATTTCGTTCCCCTATATCAATACTACTACTTCCCTTCTCTGATTTTCTTTTTAGCTCTGTGTTAAGGATGGCAAAAAATTACCAGCTTTGCTGTTTCTTTCACCTCTAACCCTGCAGCAATAGTAAGAAAACTGTTTCAATAGTCAACAGATGCTTCAATTAATATTTACTGAGATTAAAATCCAGTAATGTTGAAATATTTTATGTTTTCATTTTCTATTTTTCTTGTATTTTTATTTAAGCTAGTCACATGTCACATGCTCATTAGTAATATGCAACTAATTAATAACAATTTAGTAAATATTCTGTCTTAAAGTTAATAGACACTTTTAAAATTGATATATATTACTCATGCAGAATAATGACATTTGGTTTGGTATATTGGTACATTTCTACTAATATTTTGATCACTTTCATTTCCATTAACCACTTCTCCTTTTCATCCATTCTCCCTCTACTGTCTTCCCTATCTTGAAAAATCTACTGTCTAGTTTCCTGTTATTTCTACTTTATTAATTATTACTTTTAACATTGATTTTTAAATTGCTAATTTAATAGAAAAGTGGTATTTAACTTTCTGAGACTGATTTATTTTGCCTCACATAATGGTCTCCAGTTACACTTATTTTCATGCAACTGACACGATTTTGTTCTTTAATGCTGAGTAACACTCCACTATGTATAACACCACCTTTTCTTCATCCACTTATCTATTTATGGGCATCTAGGCTGCTTCTACAGTTTAGCTGCTGTGAATTGCGCCATTATAAAGTTGGGTAGGCATACATTACTGCCGTCTTAAACCCTTTGGGAATATACAAAGGAATAGTAGAACTGGATAAAATAGTATAACGCTTTTTAGTTTTTTGAGGAATCTCCATATTTATTTTCATAGTGGCTATACTGGTATTTATTCCCAATAACAGTGTAGAAGGGTTCCCCGGCCCATCCTCACTAGAAGTTGTTCTCTGTGCGTGTGTGTGTGTGTGTGTGTCCTTGATGCCAGCCTTTCTGTCTGGGCTGAGATGGAATCTCAATATAGTTTTTTTTTTCATTTTCGTAATAGTTGAAGATGTTGAATATTTTTTTCGTATACTTCTTGGATGTTTCTACTTCTTCTTTTAAGAATTCTGTCTAGTTCATTGATTCATTGATTCATATGGCTATTTATGTTTGAGAATATGTATACATCTATACACACACACACACACACACACACACACACATATATATATATATATATATACTCTATCAGAACAGTATCTTTTTATTTTTACCCATTCTGTAGGTTGTCTCTTCGCTTAGTCTCCTTTGCTGGGCAGAAACATTTTAATATGATGTAGTCCTGTTTGTTGATTCTTGATGTAATCTCTTATGCTATTTGGATGCTGGCCTATGCCCGTGGCTTTATGTGTTTCCCTCACATTATCTGCCAGCACTCTCAAAACGTTTGATCTTATCGCTAGTTCTCTGATCCATTTTTATTTAAGCTGAATACAGGATGTAAGATAGGGATCTACTTTCATGCTTTTGCAAGTGAACATGAACTTTTCTCGGTTCCATTAAAGATGCTGCCTCAGTGTGTGGTTTCTGGTCTCTTTGTTAAAAATTCTGATGGTTGTAGGTGCTGGAGTTTGTGACTATCTTCTGTTCTATTTCTTTGGTGTATATGTCTGCTTTTTATGCCATGCTATTTGGTTTACTATGGTTTTATTGTATAATTTGAAATGGGGTAAAAGATCCTTGCTCTTCCTGCACAGGATTGTTTCGGTTATTTGGGGTCTTTTGGGTTTCCATGAGCTTTAAAGGCTGTTTTTTCTACTTCTATGAAAAATGTAGTAATTTTGAAAAGGAAGGCATTGACTTTATAATTTTCATTTTAAAATATGGTATCTTAACAATATTAGTTCTAGAAATTCATGATGAACACTAGTTTTCATTTTTTAATGTCTTCTTTAATTTCTTTGTTCTCAACTCTGTAATATTCATCTTAGAGGTCTTAATTTGGTTAGGTTTATTCTTATGTATTGTTCAAGCTATTGTGAGTGGGACTGTTTCTGTGATTTCTTTTCTGGTATGTCCATTACTGATGTAGTCCAAAGCTATTGACTTTTATGTGATTTTTCATCCTGAAATACATATTTTTGAGTACACATCAAATAACTTTCTCACAAAGTCAAAGATGCAAATATTGAATATTGCAAGACAAATTTTGTTTACTCTATTTTAAGTATATTGATTATACAGTTAAGAGGTTTTGAAATTAAACAAGGAGACCTCTGCATTTTTCTTTGAGACTAGAAGAAAAGTACTGTCAAATGACACAAAGCTCTGAGGATACTCTGTCAGTCAAAGATAGCCTTGAATTGTGATTGTATTACGTGATTTGTGATTGTATTACGTCTATCATTACAACTTCTGCCTTTAACTGGTTAAGTATCTTATTTGTCTCAACTGAGCCTTCTTGAATTCCACGAAAGGACTGTATCACAACCCTAAAACAGTGAGCACTTACCTTGTAGGAGAAGGGAATGTTCTTTGGCCCCTGCTGAAGTCACCTCTGCATGAGGTTCACATCTATGAAGGGACGCAGACTCTCCTTCCAGCTTCTGGCTCTCGTTTAGTAGAGGCCTGTGCTATTCAAAGCAACAGAGAGAGAAGTGTAGCACTGAAGGCCATGGCCAAGAAAGAGCCCCACACTCTGAACTAGAGTCACATGCAACAGGTGGCTGCTTTGAGAAAGCTGCGTGACCTGTAGACACTGCTTTTGGATGGACAAAGTCACTGTCATTGTGGTCACACAGACCGGATGCGAAGAACTCTGATTCTAAAAGACTTTGAAATGGAGAGGACATTCATTCACTGCTTCTGTAACTTTCTTTCTTGTAACTGTAAAGCTAGTTGTTTCAAAAAGCTTTCATTTTTAAGCAAGACCTCAAACACATATGTGTCAATTCCTGTTTAAAGACAATGAAACGGAGGCTCAGATACATTAAGGTCCTTCCCAAGGTCAAAGAGCATGTAAATAGTAGAATAATTCAGTCTGGTCTGCTAGGGTCTTTCCACCCTGCCATGTGCTTCCCAAGACTTGTGTTCTATTCTGAACTGTGACTAAGCAGTTATGTCAAGCTTTCTGTCAGGATGCTCTTTATCTCTGAAGTGTGTGTCCTGTGACTAATGCATGCCTTGGACTACTGTGTCTCTTGAGATTTTTTTTTAAAAAGAACAGTGAGCTCTTCATCACCTCAAACTGTATTTTCTTTGCTTGTTCACCAGAAAAAAGGATGTCAAACAGAACTCGCTCAGGGTCAGGAATCAATACAGTAAAGAGAAGTTACACTCACCTTCAGTAGAATATTTAAACCAAGTGAAAATGCTGAGTAAACTTACATAAGCATAAAACAAGCTGCACTGGCGCAGATTGAGAGGGCATGAATCAGGGAGTAGTCTATTCATCACTGTGGGATTTATATGAAAATTTGCAGTCATGATATTTTGGATACACTCTGTCCTCAAGGCAGAAGAGTGGCTGAGGTAGGATTTGAAGTTCTGTAATTATTTGAGCAATTTAAGATGATTTGTAGCATGAAAAAAAATGCTAATCCTGATTCTTGTAGTTAAGTGATTTTCAGTCAGTTTGGCTTTAATTTCCTCATCTGACACAGCGTTCTCCTAATTTGGAGTTGCACAGCACACGAAAATCACAGAATGTAGATATATTTTATAAAGAATAAACTGTCTTAAACTGAAATCTTTAGGCATAAAGTTACAAAAAAAATACTGCCAAAATAAGGATAGGTATAACACTTCACTGGCTACATGCTTGTGTAATTTATGGTGGCTCAAAGTAACACCCTCCCTTTATTTATATCTGTATTTATATCTATGCTCATGTCAATATCTATTATTTCAATCTCTTATCTATATTTTCTATATCTATATCTTTCTCTCTATCTATATATCTACATCTATCTATCTAGGTGAAAAATGAAACATATACCAAACTTTTTATTAGAAAAAAATTTTTTTTTCAGTTTGACCCTCAAATACAAATCAGAATCAATTCAGGTGCTTGTTTGAATAGCTAATTCCTGCTGAGTCCCAGGGAAGCTACTCAATCAGTGAACCTGAATGCACAAAACATGTGTCTTAGCTACTTCTGTGATGCTTTTCCAGATGTTCCACAGACCACATGTGGGGAAATAGTGCAACAGCAGTTATGCCACACAGCTTTCCCTAGAAACAAAGCCTTGAGCCTCGGGCACTGACTAGTGATCTGTTCTCTTCTCCATCAGAAAAGTTTGACACCAGAGAAGGTCTATGAGGATGCTGATGTCTAAGTCAATGAGCGTATCCCAAGCTATCATTCACAAAGTTGTACGAGAGGCAGACATGAAGCATCAGGAGAATGCGACCTGCACCTGGATGGAAACAGTAGGGATTAGAGACCTGAAGGGTCAGTGACCCTGGGTAACCCCACACACCAGGGACGCACCTGCTCCTCAATGCTCTCCTTTCATATGCTTACACTGAATCTTGGTTTGGATACCAGACAACGTAGATCCTTGGTTAGCATCTTCTCATTGGCAGTTTTCTATATAATACATTTTCATGGTTTAAATGTTAGGAAAAATACATCAAAACTTAAAACTATATTGAAAAGACTCAGTAGCTACCTTGTTCTTTATTTATTCAGATCCTATCTGCCTCTTCATAGATAATCATTTTCATTAGATTTTAAGATACTTTTTACTATATTTTTAAATAAAAATACAGGCAAATATGAATGCAGTTTCTTACTAATTCTGTTTTTCTTTCAGTACTGGGGTTGAACACCTGGTCATTCATCTATATTCCTCACCCTTTTTGAAACAGGGTAGTGCTAAATTGCCCAGGCTGACCTCTTCTTTGCGTTTCTTCTGCCTCAGCCTCCTGAATATCTGAGATTAACTGATTGGGCCTCCACACCATTATTGTCTCTTATTTTTAGATGATAAACCTAACAAGGAGATCATTTCCCATGTTTTCATACTTTCTAATAGTTTTATCATTATCATGGAAAGTTTTTCATTCATTTTACAGATGATTGTTTTTTAATGAATAGATTAATGATAATTTATTTAACCAGTCCTCTATGGGTGGACATATGGTTTGTTTTTAATTTAATTCTGTGGTTATTAGAAAATGATGTCATGAAATGTATCTATCACATTTCACACAAGCACAAGCACATCTAGAAGATGAATATCCTGGAACGGAATTCTGGGTCAAAGTTCACTTATATTCTAAGCTTGAAAAAATTACTTAATTACTACAAATTTGAGACAAAGTATTAATTTTTCAAAACTATTTTTGAGAAGTAATCATATTGGGGTGCACAATGTAGCATCTACTCTCTTAGATTTAAGGGAAATGAATTAATGTGCTTTTCAAGAGCATTTCTCTGTATTTTTATATCAAAATTTAGTCTCATTTCTGCACATATCCTGAATCAATAATCCTGCTTGACCCAATAGCATTCATATTTCACATAATTTCATGCTTACCTATAAAAAACCTCCACGAATGTTACTGCATGAAATAATTAGGAGACTTATCTGAATTTAAAAGCACAACAAATTATATATAATGTACATAAAGATATACACTGGGCTATCCACTGTAGGAAACCAAAGTCACAGGGAATCCTACTTTTTTCTAAATATTTTCTTTTTGAAATTGTATTACATTTTATCAGTACATATATGTTATGGTTGACATTTAATTGTCCTCCCAAAGCCTCATGCCAGTCATGGCAGGGGGCAGGTATTTAGAAGGCACCTGAGTCTAGCGTTTGTGATTAGTTCATTCTCTAGCACTGGAATTCGCAGTGCCAGTGCTGCACCCACCCAGGGTCAGGTAGCCAACATACAATATAACGGAAGGAAGGAGGTGTGCTTTCCCGTTTTTGCCCTTTTGCTCTTGTTGCTTACTTGTGGCAGCCATGAATGGCTGCCCCTTAGCCACGCCACCCCTTCTTGGAACCAGCTGAGTATGGACTGAAACCTCCATGGACTGTAAGCTAAATAAACCTTTCCTTCCTTCATTTTGGGCTTTGAGTATTTTGTCCCAGCAATGAGAGGAAAGTAACCAAGACAATGTATACATATAGTAAATAACATTTATATTCTTTGTCTGAAGTTGGTACATGATATAACACATTTTAATTCCTTTCTTCACCCCCTTTTTCTCTTCCTTTCCACCTATCTCTTTATCTTCTTTCTTCTTGTTGGTTTTTTTTTTTTTTTTTGTTTGTTTGTTTGTTTGGTACACATTCAAAGTACATAATGTTTACTTGTGCGGAGCTGTTACATACATGTAACATACCCGAATTCCATTTTTTAAAATTCCTTGTCCCTTTTCTCCTCTGCCCCATCTCTTGATCCCTTTCCCACTTGAGCACAATCTATCTTAATATTATCTTTTATTTTGCTGTTTGTTTTTACTCTGGATTTCTCATAAAAGAGAAAACCATGTGATATTTAAGTTTGTGTGTCCAATTTGTTTCACTTAACATGAAGAACTCAAAGTTCATCTATTTTCATAATGACTCAAGTTTATCTTTCTTTAAAGCAGAGTGATTTCATATAGAAAAGAACCTCAATATTTGGCATCGATGCAAATTTTTAAAAGAACGTAGAGGATAAAAATATTTGGAACCCTTGATTAGCAAAATATTTCTTAGATATTACAGGATGATCATTAGCAGTAATGATAAATTTATATTCAGGTTTATCAAATTAGAAGCTTCTACTCTTCAAAAATACTGTGAAATAAAGATAAACTGCAGACTTGAATAAAATATATGACCGTGCAAATGCAAATCATATATCTAATAAAGTATTTACATTCTCAATTTATAAAGAATTGTCAAAGTTGAATAATAATAAACAAATTATACAAAAATCAATGAAGCACCAAAGTATATTTCAGTAGAGATGCTATATGCATGTCAAATCAGCACATGGAAACATACTCAGTACCATTATCTACTAGGGATATTAAAATTGTGACTACTCAACATTTTTTACAATGATAGAAATCAAAGAGTAATGAATCATAACAAATGTGGCGAGGAATCATTGCAACTGGAATGCACACACTGCTGGTCTTAATATAAAATAGTATAAATACTTTGGACGAGAGTATAGAAGTCATTAAAAATAAACATATACTTACCATATGGCTCAGTCATCAACAACTCAGTATTATTTACTCAATGAACACTAATGCCTGTTTTAAAGAATGTTTATAGAAACTTCAATTGTAGCACTAAAAAACTGGAAATAGTCCTAATGTGCACCATCACTTAAATGATAAAACAAGCTACAATATTTCCTCATAAAGGAAACAACAGGATAGCATTCTGTGAACTACTGATATATTCAACAACATGGATGGATTATAAAATGATAATGCTGGATTTAAAAGTTCAAACAAAAATAGTACATAGGTAATGCTTCTTTCTATAGGAAATGAAAAGTTATTTATATAGACAGAAAGCAAATCAAGGCTGTCTCAATTGACCCGGGAAGAACAGGAGAGAGAGATATTAAAGCAGAACATTGACATACTGGAGGATGATGGGTATTTTTGGCATACTGCTGACAGTGATGGCTTATGAGTGTGTACATGCATCATAATGAGTTCAACTGCACACCTTAAAGATACATGCTTTGGTATATCACTTATATTTGAATAAAACATAAAACTAATGTGAAATGGAAAAAGTCTCACAAATACACTAAAAGAATTTATCAACAGTAGAACCATACCCCAAGAAGTATAAAACAATTACTACAATCTTTGTAAAACAAAGATTCTATGACATTCAAAACACTCAATGAAGTTTTGTGTTATAGAGGATGTGAAGGAGAATATACAAAAAGATTCCCAGAAACTGAGTTTTCTAGATTGTCATTATCCAGATCGTGGCAACCCAGGATAAAAACAGAAAGCCTTATTGAGAATCAGAAGGAACTTCAGCATCCTGTATTTTTTAAGGACACTAGACTGGCTTAATTTAAAAGCAAGCTGGGATGTCACCACTCTGGCTGACAGCCAGTGGGAAGAAGGTTTGGCTGGGTCAAAAAAAAAAAAACAAAAGTCCAGCTTGAAATTCTGATCCTCCACAATGTGTGTCCAAAGGGATGAGGCAAATTTAGAATTGCGTTTCAGCCATGTTCAAATATTGTCAGAGATCTAATCCAGAAGTTCTTGCAGAATCCCAGGAGGGAATTATTTCCCTGGTGTAGAATTATTATGGTTCTGGGCAATATGTTCATTTTCCATAGGAAGCCATCTTATAGCTGTTGATGTGGGGAAATAGTCCATCTGTTTGGATGTCAATGACAAGATAAAGGTAGAGTGTTAAAGACCTACCCAAGGTACACAAGGTCTACCACAAAGAATCCAGGAGAAAAATGACCAGTCTCATGGGCAGAACCATCATGGTAGGAAGATGAGGCTTAGAAGGAAGTCACCCCATGAACACATTTATATCCAGATTATAGAAAGTCACAAGGAATAATGAAGCACCGCTGAAGACTCTGTGCACTATGAGTTGACTGGGGAATCTAACTACATACCAGTTGGTTTGGGATGTTTCTGAAATTAGTTAGGGAGTTAGGGAAGTAGGAAGCCCCGTTAAACCAAACATAAAGGGACTGAGAGACAAGAGGCTGGTTGCTTGCTTGCTTGCTGGTTGGTTGGTTTAACTGAGACTAAGAAGGTAGAGCTATTCTCAGTCCTCTATAACTGTGTCTACTCTGCATTAGGCATATGATTCTGTGATTTCATTTCTCTCATTAACCTTGAACTACTGACACTATTATGATTGCATAAGAACAGTGAAATACAGCAATTTAAGCCTTCCATCAAACTTTGCACATGTGAGAGAGTGACCAAACAATGATTCAAATTAAAAAAGTCAAATTGTAGAGTCTGTATATTTAGGTCCTGCGTTGTAGCCACTCCTGTAACTTATTGGAAAATCGTTGACTGTAGACATCTAAACCTCCAGCCAGTTTACAAACCAGAATGAGTGTGTTCTGTTGAATTTAAGAGAGGTGTTAAGGTTTTGAGACATTCAGTACTTTCTTCTCCTTTAGGGTATTTCATTGATGAACTAGGATCTGTGCTCCCCAGTCACTAGTTTAGCTCAAACCAAAAGAAAACTCAAAATCTATCTTTGGCATATGAAATAAGTACTGATTTTCCTCATAAGACATAGAAAAGAGGCATGGGTAGATAGCAAAGAGAAAATGAGAGTCTATGAAAAGAATGCCGAGTTTTCAAAATTCAATAGTAGTTATAAAATTATATTAAATTGGATATTTGCTATCTACTTCGAAATATCCTACCGATCTGAACTATAAGCATCAGCATAGTGGTGTGACATTGTGATGAGCCATAGGTTTTATTCAATGTACTACTCTGAGGCACAGAAATTTTTTTAACTTTATTATTGGTTGTTTTTATTAT
>RJWM01024239.1:0-30980 GCA_004363535.1 Dasyprocta punctata | reverse complement strand
TGTCTATATCTGTTAATGTAAGAAACCATTTTAAAGATAACGATGCGCAAATTGCAACCATTGTCAAGCTTCTATCTTCCGGTTTTGTAAACCTGCAATGTTGTGTATTTACTCTAGTTGTTTGCTTGTCTCTTTTGCTTGTTGTTTTTACTATATATGTCGTTTTTTTTGTTGTTGTTGTAGTTTTTGTTTGTTTTTTCTTCGCTCAAATAAAATTAAAAAAAAAAAAAGAATCAGTTGGGGAGAATCCCATCCCATTCCATTTAACCCCTGATAATTTTTCCTCTCAGGTGTTTGTTTTCAAAGGATATTAAACACAGTGGCACAACAGGGCATGATACACCGGTATACTTGGTAGGGAATTTTCCAATCCAGATATTCAGTTGCATTGCAACCGGAAAAGAGGGAAACAGATTCTTGGCTCCTCTTAAAATGAAATAAAATGAATATAACCCTGAAAATGTACATTTTGCAGCTTTGGCTATTGGAAACTATCCATGAGCTATCCATCCATACCACAGGATGGCAAAAATGCAACACTTTCAGACAGTTTTGAGCTGAAAATATATATTCTGAACTAAGAAATAGTAGATGAGTACATCATTTAATCGAAATTTGAAGCACATTTTCAAATGAGATTACTGCTGTGTTTAGACTTCAGTTAAAATAAGAAGGATTCTCTATGCAGGGACCAACGTATTGGAGGGACAGAGAGTAAAGAGAAGAGGTCAGTTTATTTTTGAGTAGCACCGATTTCCAGCTGGACAGTAAGAACCAGCAACTTACCTGTGACCTACTTGTTCCTTTTCCCTTGATTTTTGCAGATAGTGAGCAAAAGAGCTGTATTACTTTGTTCACAGGCAGTGGCCTTGGGTGTCTAATCCAAGAACCACTGAGAAGATTCCAACTAAGTGACAAGCCCTATTTTCCCAGAACACTTGCTTCTATGTGTTTAGTTGGAGTTTATTTTCTCTTGATTGCATAACCTACAGTTATGCTTCTGTTAAAAAAAAAAAAAAAGCAAATTCCACTGGGTGTCCTGGAAACTTTAAAGTTTCTTACACCCTAGGAGCTACAGGTCTAGTTGAATGAATGTACTATGTAAATCATGGGAAATTAGAGTTTTTTCCAGCCAAAGACATGGTTAACCTGATCTGAATGTCTGTTAGTTTTCCACTCACAGTTCCTTCTTTCCAAAGAAAATATAACTCATTCAGTTAATACTTTTTCCAATATGAGGTTGCCATACTGGATTTGTAATTCTTCACCAAGGGAGGCAAAAGTCTGGGAATCTGAGGCAATCTGAGGATGGGGAAGCCTAGGGAATTGATCTTGCTGGAGATGGTACTTATAGTCTTGTCTGGGAAGTTGGTTGGTGTCCATACCAATTCCAGTTCAAATGGAAGAAGGTCATCAGGTGACAGCTAGAACCAAGTCATAGACATGCTTTGGTTGTTCACTGGTAAGCAGAACCAGTGAACTACCTGCCTGGGAAGTGTCAGAGCAGTCAGATGTGCTTGTGTCATTTAGCAGCAATTGTGACTAATGTGTAGCAATATGCAAATGATAACCTAACTTTAAAACTGTAAAGGTTTTATTTTTAATATAAAACAATGCATGGTCTTATAAAAGTTCGAATATTTTATATGAACACTTGAGATTAGAAATGATTCAAGGTTATCCCTGCTTTCTGGTGGACTAATTCAAGGGGGAAGAAAGAGGACTCATGCTGGGGGGCTGCTGGCCCTGGGCAGTTGTTGTTGCCACGATTCTGACCCAAAGAGTGGGCATGAGCAAATCATGCTCTGTCATCCTTGGAGACCCTGAGGGACTGGCTCCAGGGCCCCTGAGATGCCCTGCAAGCCCCAGATGCCCAACTCCCTCATATAAAGTAGTGTTATATTTGCAATGCAGATCCTCCTCTTATATACGTTAAATGATCTCTGGATCACTCATAATACCAAATACAATATAAATACTATGCAAATATAAATACTATGCACTGTAGTGTTGAAGGGACAGTGGTAAGAAAGGTGTTGGTATATGCTCAGTATAGACTTACTTTTTGCTACTAGAGATTGAACCCGGAACCTTTGTACTCATGAATTATATCACCAGCCTTTAAAAAAACAAACCTTTCTTTAAAAATTTTGAGGCTGGGTCTTACTAAGTTGTCCAAGCAGAACTTGAATTTATAATCTTCCTGCTTCAGCCTTCAAAGTGGTGGATTATAGGCATGTGGTGCCATGGCTGGCTGGGAATTTTTTTCTGGTATTTTCTATACACAGTTGGCTGAACTCACAGATGTGGAACCTGAACATGGGACCAGCTGTATACAGGGGCTGGATTGAGGACCCTATCTAAGGAAACTTTTGAATGGAGATGTCAGTGCATATGCTTTTGGGCCTGTGGAGAGATAATACATCATGGTGGGAGCAGATGGCAGAGGAGGCTGTTCACCTCACCACCATCAAGAAGTGAAACAAGGGAGAAAGAAGAGGAGACAAGAGTCCCACACTCTCCTCTGAGGGTATTCGCCCAATGAGTTTAGCACCCACTAAGCTCTCTGCTTAGTTTCCACTCCCCCTGCCTCCCGCAATAATGCCACTCACTGGGGAGTATGTTATTGATATATGAGCCTTTGGGAGATACTTCAGATTCCCGTTATAGCAGTCACAAGCTCTTAGGCTCAGATCTAGCTGGATTCATTTGAAGCACTTGCTGTGGCCACCATGCTGAGGTCCTTCAGCCACTACCTGACGGACTATGAGTATAGACTCCACAATGTTCTGTGCTCTCCAGAAGGAATACAAGGTAAATGGTGCTCAAATGTGGACTTCAGACATTGTTGGGTGAGGAACACTTGATGCTGCTGCTAGAACCACCCTGAGAGCCTGAGAGCACAAGGAACTAGAGATGACAGCAGAGGGGTAGAAGGAACTGGAGTCTTTGACAATGCCATGAACCACTTCTAGTGGGACTGACTATCCTGTAGATGTAGATCTTCATAAGTTCATGAAGAAGTATTTTAAAGGAACTAAAAACTGTTACAAGCATGACACAAACCCAGTAATCTCCAGGAAATTGCTAGATGGTACCACAGCCATCTCAAATTCAACCACACCCCCTCCTTATATTCCTTAGCTTGCTTTTAGCTGCAACAACAACAACAAAAAGCTTACTCCAACTTAATACACAAATGTGTTATCTCACACATCTTTAGAAAGACTTCCAACACAAAGAAGTAATAAATATTTAGGGACATGGATGTGCTCATTACCTTGATTTGATCATTACATATTACACACACATATTGACATTATCACCCTGTACCCTGCAAATATGAACAATTACTATGAGTCAGCTAAAAATAAAAATTTGGCAGTATGAGCTCCAGGTTGGGCAGCTCAGTGGTCCAGTGGGGACTTGGAGCCTCTGGACTCTTCCCATCTCTGCTCTGCCATCTTCTATGCTGATTTCAGCCCATGTGTAGTTTCCTTTGTGGCTGTTGGAAAACTACCAGGAGCAGCTGGGGCCACAGGCTTCCTCCCTTCCCTCTGCTCCCTAAACGGCTTGGACAGTGCCTGCGCATGTTCCGACTGCTCTGTCCCCTTCTTTGTTCAGACACCATCCCCAGCACTCAGTTCCAGTTTTGTGCCCCCTGCTGGATCTCCTTGGTACTGGGTCTTTATTTTGGTTAAAGCACTTATTAAATACATTGTATAAAAAATTTAAGAAATTAAAAAGTTTATAAAATAAAAAAAATTGTGTTTGTTCATGAATCTGACTCTCCTACTATGATGAACGTGAGGCCAGGAACTGTGTCTTGTCTGCTTCTTATCCCAGAACAATAACTGGCTCATAGAAGGCACTTAATATTTTTGAATAAATTAATGCATGAGTGAATAAAATCAAAACCAGGGAAGAGGTCTGTGATGAACAGTCTCCATATAATCTTATCACTTGATCTTTATTTATTTATTTATTTATTTTTTGCAGCACCAGGGATTGAACTCACAACCTCATGCCTGCCAGACAGGCGCTTAAGCCATTGAACCAAACTCCCAACCTTGGCTTTTTGAGGCAGAGTCACACTATGTAGCTCAGGCCGGCCTTGCGCTTGCGTTGTAGCCCAAACCGGCCTTGAATTCACAACACTCCTCCTACCTCAGCCTCCTGAGTGCTGGGATTAAAGGCCTGGCTTTGATCTTTATTTAGTATTGTAATATCTTTGTGAGCCATTCACTTGACTAGAAAGTCACAGAAATAATTTAAGATTACATAGAGAGATTAGGAACCAAGATAATTATTCCCCCTTGAAGAATGATCACTTAGATTTCAGAGAAAAGACCAGGAGATTTCATTGTCAAGTGATCTCAGCTAGAGGAAGAGTTTCCTTTTGACTGCCCTTCTAGACCATTTCCTGGCCCCCTCATTGAAATTTCTTGCTTGGCAAAGAATTTTACACTTCAGTTTTCTACTTGCAAAATGAGGATAATAGCTTTTATGATTTTAGTACTGTATTAGATAGAACAGCAACTTATTCAGAACTTTAAGCTCTGTAGGATTAAATATAGAATTTAATAATGCAAATAATGGTATCTTTAAAATAGGAACAGAGGGAAGCAAAATGCATTTATGTCATTGTTCTCTGTGACTGTAATAGCAGGTAAAGAATCACAAACATGATATTGATCACATTAGACACTAAGCTATGTTAAAGTCATTATCAAGAATTGTTTTATGTCCTACCCCCCAATTCTAATTTTACAGTGTTTCTGATTGAATTTTTCTTTCCTGATTTTCAGAGAACTCAATATCTGAAAGCGGTTTTTAGTTCCTTTGATTAAGTGTGGAGTATATGATCTTGTATTTAACAAGTTACTCTCAAATTCAAGAGCAAAGCCAAGCGCCTACATTTTATTGTTAAGCTCAAGGGTGTTTACAGTCAGGCCTCTGAATCCATGAGCTCTGTGTCCATGGTTTGACCAGTCAAGTATCATTGACTATGCAGCTAGGCCTGTGACAGCTGCATCTGTACTGAACGTGTACAGGGTTTCGTTCTTGTCATTCCCTAAATAATATAACATAACAGCACTAGTACTTACATTGCTTTATAAGTGACTTAAAGGACATAAGTTGCATGTCCATTCGCATAGGTTATATGCAAATACTAGTTCATTTTACACTAGGGCCTTGAGCAACCCCGGGTTTTGGAATCTTGGAACCAACCCTCCATAGATAATGAAGATGGCTGTAATGAGAAAAAAGTAATTTGACCCAGTGAGAAGGAAATAATTTCAAATTGTGTTCAGCACATGATTTGCTTTGTGCTTTCAGTAATTTGTGTGAAGTCTAACTCTGCAGCTTGAAAGTCTACTTTCATTCCTTGGGTCAACACATTTTCATGGCAACCTACTGTGTGCTTTGTTAGGTGCTAGGAGGCTGTGAAGAATTAGCACTGGTTTTGCTTTTGAGTTGTTTGCTGTTAGAACAGGAGCAAAAAAGAAGCTGCAGAATATGGTAAAAAAATACTAAAATGACATTTTGCATTGAATTCATCTCAATGGCTATTGGTTGGAAGCATTTATTTCTTACACACAATGTTTTCTTCCTCACCCAGTATAATTCCCATGAATTTTAATCATGTATCAGTCTTATAGTCACAGTCTCAAATACACCCCATTTTCCTGTCTCATAACTCCCCATTTCCATGCTGACCTTTAGTATTCTTGTCTCTTTTTTCTCCTAACTCATAGTAAAGCTTCAGAATTTCTGCTGTGAGAGTCTCCATCTCTCTGAGACCACTCTTCCTTGTTTGCTATCTCTTTTTCTCTGCTCTCTCTCTTTCTTTCTTTCATTCTTCATTTTCACTGTGGTGACAGGGGCTCTGCTATCCATCTTTCCTGTTTGCATCTCTTGCAGAGCTTGCAGTCTGGTCGATACAGACAGGGGCAACATGTAGAGAATGGGTGCCATGGTAGAAGTAGGGACATGGAGAAGGTGACAGTGTTAGGCAAAGAACTGGGCCTCTCAGATGAGCCAGCCAAAGGAGGGCTTTGCACAAGTGGCTGCATCTAGAATCACTTAGGAAGTTAAAACAGACAAACAAACAAACTACTACTACCATTAATCACTTTCCTGTTGCCAGGACAAAATATCTGACACTTGTAACCTAAAGGAGGAGAGGTTTATTTTGGTTCATGGTTTCAGAGCATCAGCCCATGGTAGGCTGGCTTCAAGGCAGAAACAGTGTGGAAAAAGGGTCTGGTAAAAGAAAGTTGCTGAACACATAGGAGCCAAGAAGCAGGGAGAAAAGAGAGGAGCCAGGGACAAGACACAATCCTTCCCGGTTACACTGTCAGTGACCCACCTCCTCTGACCAGTCCTCACCCCTGAACAGCATATTCTGATATGAACATTGGTGGATTAACATACTATATGGTTCCTTATGATTCCAATCACCTTCTAAAATCCCCTACTCTGACCATGAGACTTTGGGGGGACATTTTAGATCTAAACCAGACTCCAACAATCCTAGAAATTTGTACTTAATTGGGTAGAGGTCACATTCATATTTTCAAATAGCTTCCTCCAGCAGTTCTAATGTATGATCAAGGTTGGGAACCATTTTTCTACTTCTTGGAGATAGGAGAATTTACTAATGCCTCTAACAGCTAGCTGCCAGCATTTCTGTGTAATACGCAATGACAAATCCTAGTTAACATATGCAACAACTTCCTTACTGTTTGCTGACCCTCAAAATTTTCTCAGTTCCTTAGGGAAAACAATTGCCATTACCAGGTAAAAAGGACTCCTGGTCATTCCTCTATCAAATGAATGCAGAGCAAAATAAGAAAGAAAAACAGTTTCTATGATATATGCATTGTTTTTTAAAACACCCCATGACAATTTGTAAATCATGAATTGTAAAACTGCCTTCAAAATTTAACAAAAATCACCCTGCCTATCAACACTTTAGAAAGCCCCATTTTCTCTCCTACTTTGCAAACAGAATCATTGGCACCCTTCAGATAGTCTTGAAAACATAATTATGTGCTTGGCAGCTAGTGGGAGATTTTTCAAAAAGCACCTTCAAGTTCTACTACTTGATTCTTTTAGAAAGAAGCACCTAGAAGTCTTTATGAAAGGAATGGGGAGATGGATGACAGGAGGCTGAATCCTTTCTTCTCCAGAACCAGTCTCTACCAGACGATTTCACATGTTGCTTTTTCTTTACCACGGACACAATCAAGACTGCCTGAGAAGATTTGCATTTGTGTTATCTTAGCTTTGGTTGCTTGCAAGTTTTTCCCCATAGTCTGTAGTACTTGACCGGTGCTGTCTGAGGTGTTGCTCAGACCTCTCCACCTCCCTACAGCAGTCATTAGGCTGTGGTTTCTCACACCCTGTGGATGTCCTCTCAACCTCTCAACTTCCTCCAGGGAAATGGTTTGTTCTAGCTACTCCTTGAATAGTTTATCAACCTAAAGAAAGATTATCAATCTTTCTCCTAAGATATAGAACCGATGGGTGTATACAGATGTGTGTGTGTGTGTGTGTGTGTGTGTGTGTGTGTGTTGGGGGAATTTGAAGACTTGATTCACACAGCTATGGGACTGAGAAGGCCAAAATCCTCAGGACAGGCTAACAGCCTGGGCACACAGGTAGGATTGGATGCTGCAGTCTGGAGGGAAAATGCTTTCTTCTTCACGAAACTATCTTTGCTCTGAAGGGATTGTTGGAGACCCATCTACATAACTGAGGGGACTCTCTTTTATTTAAAGTTAACTGATTGTAGGTGTTAATAACTTTTGCAAGATACCTTCATGGCAGATTAGTGTTTGATTAAATACTTGGCTACTATAACTGGTCAGTTTGACACCTAAGACTTGCTACAACACAGGGGTGGGGTGAAGACAAAGAATTTCTGGATTTTAAAGCCAGAAGACCTGAACTCTAATTTCCCACCAACTTGCAACTTAGATCTTCAGCCCACTTCTTAAACATTCAGAGCCCATTTTTTTTTTCTGAAAATTTAGCCAATAGACAAGAATTTCCTAAGGCATCAATGTCCCATTTGGTGTTAAAATTCTAACTATTTTAAGATAATTCAATATCTTAAATGCTTTTTCCCAGTCAAAAACATATGCATATGTTGTGGTTATAGATTTTGTGCTGGGGAGTTTCTGTGGTATTCTCTGAGAAAGGAATGTGCAGAGATAATTCTAGGGAGAGCAGTTTTAAGGGAATTTATGGGAAGCATTAAAATTTAGGATGATTTAAATTTGGGATGGTAGTCATAGCTTGGGTGGGGGAGGGTGTCTCCAGATTTGTTTGGTTCCAAAGTAGCTCTATTCTCTTGGACCAGTGGTGATGAACCTATGGTACATGTGCTTCCATGGGCTATTTGCATCAGTGAAAGCTTTAAAAGATTTTCCATCATTGTCCTAGACCTAGCCTTGGCCTGTTGCTGGTGTAACTAGCATGTTTTTGCTCAAAACAGGTTTCTCTTTTTAAGCTTATGTTAGTCTATGCTTTGTGTTAAATTCAACTTAGAAGTGTCAAGTCACAAAGCCTTTTTATCTGCTGACTTGGTTCAGATGATTGGTTTCCAAGTTTCCTCCTCTAAAATACAGTTTTGTTTGGTTGTAAAGATGTTGTCAGATAAATTAAACTGCCACAAAACAGTTCTAAACTTATTTTGGGCCCTGGAAAGTAAAAATTACCTCAAATCTAAGTCAAATCCAAGTGTTTGTGTTATGAAGTTTCCTTTTCTCCAGCTCTGTTCTTTATCTTTAACTTTAAAAAGGAGGAAGTTAGTGGATTTTCAGGGTACAATGTTCCTGTGAGAAAAGTAAAATTCCCTGTGTGGTTGCAGACCCAGAGCGGATGTGCTGACCAGCAAGGCCAATTTGTGTCCTAATGACAGAAACTGCAACTCAAAACATTAAGCATAATTGCTTAATTATAAATGATTAAAATGTAAAAGTGCAGTTTTTGTTACTGAAAAACGCAGTCAGGGAAGTCTTACCAGGGGTTTGACTCATGGCTTGCAGGAGTCACCAAACAGCAGCTCTCTCTGCTTTCCCCAGCATCACCTTTTCAGAGAAACCGCTCTTTTCATGGTGTATGTGCAGCTTAACCTGTGCAGATGTGAGTGTGAATGTGTGTACATGTGTGTGTGTCTGGGCATGTGCACATATTGACATCTATCGTTACTCTTTTTCCTACCTTTTTTTTTTTTTTTTTTTTTTTTTTTTTGGTACTGGGGATCAAACTCACAACCTCACACCTGCCAGGCAGGTGCTTAGGCCACTGAGCTAAATCCCCGTCCCTATGTTTTGAGGCAGGGTCTCACTATGCAGTTCAGGCTGGCCTTGAACTCACTTTGTAGTCCAGGCTGGTCTTGAACTCACAACAATCCTCCTGCTTCAGCCTCTCAAGTGCTGGGACTAAAGCCATGGCCCACCACGCCAGGCTTTCCTACCTTTTTTGATATTGTCATTGTATTGGGTATACTATGTACCCCCAAGTCCTCACATACTTTTGATGGGGCTGAGTCTGCCGCTTGTGATCAGTTTGTTGTCTAGTGCCAGGACTGATGACGTGACTGTTGTACCCACCCGGGGGTGGAGCCAATATACAGTGTAAGGGAAGGCGGGTCTTCTGCTTCCGCTCTTCCTCTCTCGCCAGCGTGCCTTGCGGCTTGTAGCCACCATGAACAGCAGCTCTTCCATGCCCTGCTGACTTTGAGCCAACTAATGGACTGAAACTCCCGAGAAACTGTAAGAATAAACCTTTCTTTCCCTAATTTTGGGCATCAGGTATTTTGTCTCGGCAACGAGCGAAAAATAACTAAGATAGTCATGAACAGCAATTGAATTAGACACTTTCTAGGAGCTGTTTGTACTTTAGGATCATCTTTACTCTACTAAGTTACACCCAGGCAATAAAAATTGTCCATTCTTAACATTTTCATATTTTACACCAGACTCTTCTTCATATCCAATCTTTACTAAAAACGATGTGCTTGTGTCTGGATGAGGCCTCAGGAATTAAGTGTGCCCTGGTCTCCAGTTTTTGCCAGTATACCAGGACAGGGACAGCATGAATGTGAAGGGTGGAGAAACCCCAGGGTCCCTGATGTCCCCCAGCAGGCAGATGCACTGGAGGCCTGGCTGAAGGGGTGAGTGAGACACCCATGGGCTAAAACTCAGAGGCCGTGAAGACTGAATGGGCAACATGTTGCATCCTTTCCTCAGGCTTCACTTTCCAGGTTGTAGCAGAAACAGGCAGGAAGCCTGGAGCCCAGTGCTCAGCCTAGAAGAGATGCTCAACCTCCCGCAGACGCCAGCACCACAGTGCATGGGACGCTGGGACCTGCAGCTGGAGGTGACGTTCGACTGAAGGGGAAGAGTCCTCCCTGGCCCAGCAAGTCTTCCAGTAGCAAACCAGTGGGCCTTTGAAAAGCACCAGGAACCCAGATGAGACAGATCCTGTGGTCAAGCCACACTGACTCCTTTCTTCCTGCAGGCTCTGTGTCCTCCCAGCTGACCACCATTGACTGTCTTAAGAGGTGTAGTCTTAAGGGGGCGCAGTTGAGTATCTCTCAGACTCCTGTCAAGAGCCTGGCCCTACCTAGTGCTCTTGTGTCTGTAGCTCTGGAGGCATAAGCCAGAGCAGGACATCCAGGGACAACTCCGGGGGAAGCTGGCATGGTCTAGAGAGCTGTGGGCATCCCCAGACATCTCTGTCTGTCGGAGGGTTAGGCTGTCAGAGTGCCCACTCACCCTTCCCCCGCACTCTGCTCAGTGCTTGGCACTGCACATTCCCCTTGTGCGGGCCGTTTCCTAGCCTGACTCGGCTTCCACGGGGGTGTGGGCAACAGATGTGCTGTGCTGAGGGGTTGCACTCAGCTCCTTGCCGGACTGGAGCCTTGCATTGAAAATTATGCAAAATGGATAGATTCCAAAATGTCCTCTAGTTTTCATAGCAGAAAAGTTTTCTTTAGAAAGCCATACTTGTGGGTTTGTTTGGGGTGGGGTGAGGTGGGGGGTCTCTGCGATTGGATTCAGCTTCTCCCTGGGGATCCTAATATGGAAGGAGGGAGCAGATGTGTAGGTCTTGTCTGCACCACAGGGCCAGGCTGCTTCCTCCCACTCGCTTCTAGAAGCCAGTCACAGCGTTTGGGGCCAGTGCCTTCACAGACTGTAACAACAGCCTAGGCAGACCTGCTCCCAATATTCGTGGGACTGGACCTGGGTGACAGGCTGAGGCAAAGCTCCCTTCTGGAGCCATCCCTGGTTACACATTGGGCCTCAAGGGGCCTCTAGCATGTGCTCCAGCACCCCCCAGTCTTCCTCTGGGTCCCTAGTCTCCAATGAACTAGGCTCTGAACCCAGTCCTGCTGAGAGATTTGGGTTTTTGCCCTGTGGTTCTCAGGAATACAGGCCCAGGGGCAGAGGCCATGCCCAGGGTGGTCGAGTGCTGTCACCCGCATATCTCTTAAGGTTCCCAGGGTGGAGAATCACAAGAGGATGAGAAAAATAAAGAATAGATGAAAGCAGAGGTCAGACAGAACCCTCTCTCTCCTGATGGGAGGAAAGAAACTGCCCCCTCACTATAGGGATATTTGTTTATACACTTAGCAACTTAATGTCACATGATACCCTGTTGCCTAGTAATCTGCATGTGTGGCAACCTAAGGGCCTGATTTTGGGGGCCTGATTTTTGGGGCCCTGATTTCCGTGGCTCTCCCTGGGTGGTCTTTGGTCTCAGACCTGGCTGGCCGGCTCTTGCAGGTGTCAATTTCTAGCTTCAATAGCTCCCTACAATCTGGTCCAGAAATTTCTGAGCTCCAGGTGCAGGGGCATCATCTGGGGTGGGCAGACATGGGGCGGGCACACCCCAGCCTAAGGACCCCCAGAGGAGGCGACTCCTGCAGAGTGCTACAGGCAGAGGTGCTGGTGGCCTGGGACTAAGGACTGGTTCAGGGCCCCACAGTTCCATGATGCCCAGTGAACTGTCCATCAACACAGCATGCTGCTTTTTTTGTATACTTACACTTGTCGTAGACGTGAATGTTTTTCTCTTTGATTTACTGTGTTTAAAAAATGAGTTTCCAGGGATTTTATTCTTCTTTCCTTTCTTTCTTTCTTTTTCTTTTCTTGCCAGGCTTTTGCTTTTTAGGCCAGGCTGGCCTTGAATTTTTCATGTAGCCCAGGCTGGCCTTGAACTTGTAATCCTCCTGCATCAGCCTTGCTAGTGCTGGATCTCCAGGTGTGTGCTACCTCGCCTGGCTGAGAATTCTGTTTTTATGTCTTTCCATGATGATGCAGTTCCCTTGGTTCCACAGTGCCTCAAGATGTGACTCAGGCCACGGCACTTGTCTGGGAGGACACATTCAGATGCCATTCAACCTATGTGAGCACTCTACTTCCTCAAGGAAGGCCTCGGGATGCTGCCTGTGGCTTTGTGTCTTAGCTTTGCCGCCACACTGTTCCTCTGGCCTCAGGTCGCTCTTTCTTATGCAGTCTCCTTATCTGAGTGGGTCTCTCCTTCCTTCTGAGCTCCCAACTAAGTCTCTGAAGCCCTCTCAGCCCTGGCTCTTCAGGGTGACCACACAGGTGCCTCTTCCATGGGGCTTCCTGGTGTCCCCATCTGGGGTTCTTTTCTTCCCTTATCCCTGAAGTTTCATTTTTTCAGGGTCAGCCCTGTCTGTGGAGGTCGTGGTCATGGTTGTGTATTCATCTCCCTGTCTGCACACCCAACACATTGCGTTGTCATTGAGTAGCTTCGGAATAGGCATGAAGCTGGTGGCTCTGGGGATTGTAGCAGGACAGGAGGGAGAACGTCACCAGGAGGGTTGAGCCCAGGTGCCTCTGCTCCTGGGATGGAGATTGTCCATCAGAGTGACACCACCTGAAGCAGCTCCAGTTGCATCCCTGGGAGGACCCCAGGAATGGAGGAGGGTTTGCTGATGCCTGTGTTCTCATGAGGCCACTCTGTTACTTACTTGCCTAGGGTGTAAGGGTGATGATGTATGTGTTTTACTAAATGAACTCACTACCTTGCAGAGTGGATCTAAGCCCAGAAGGTAGCTCAGATGCCAAATTGATAAAGAGGGGAAGAGGGGTCAAGGAAGTGCCAGAATGTGAGGTTTTCTCCCGGGTACCCCTTGCTACTGCCGCGTGTCACTCAGCCTTACTGTCCTCAGCCAAACTGGCTATTAAGAGGTTGGAAGATCACAGTCTTGGCTTTTGTTTCTTCCCAATGGAATTGTTTCCTGGCTTATAAACTCAGCTATTCCACTTCAGCAGTTGCTCCTTTCCAGAAATGCTGGCTCTTCTGCTGCCTTGGGATGCATCTCAGCAGTGCAAGCTCCTAGTCCACTAGGGAATGTATGAGTTTTGTCTGCTACATGCGCTCATGAGATTTCTCTTGTTCTAAAGGAAAGTTACCCTGGATCCCCAAGGCATAATCAGATCTATTCTTACATCCTGCTTTGAGGAAGGACAGGGGTAAAATCCAGGCCAGTTGGCACCTACCTAAGCAGGCCACATAGTCCCACTTGGGACAGCTCAGGCTTTAAGAGTCTTGGGATTTTACCTGATTTTCTTTGTGTTATATTTTGTTAAAATGCTGTATATTTAAAACCTCTTGGTGTCAGTCAGGGTTTGTAGTTGCAAGCAACAGAAATGGAGTTGCTAGGATGCTAGAGAATTAAGCTCTGGTCTAATACCTGGCAACAGCACCCACATTGTGCTGCAGAACTGGCCCTGGGGAGATGGTCCTGGGGAGATGGCCCTGGGGAGATGGCCCTGGGGCCATCATAAGCACAGATGCTGCAGCCAGGTCCTCTGATTCTGCTGGCTGGGGACATTGGTACCACTGCTGGTTCTGGTCCAGAATGCAAACTAGTTTTATGGTTGCTGTTCCCAGTTCCCTCTACCTTAGATTACTACTTCCCATTCAGTCTTGGGTGGGGGCAAGTATCTCACCACAGGCAGTCAGGTTAGAGCCAGTGCCGTAGATACAGGAAATACAGGTGGGGACTCTGGATATCTTCAGCATCTGCAAGTGGACTGTTCTTCCTTCTGAGACTCCAAGAAATAGCTATTGGGTGGCCAAGAAGAATGACAGATGTCCACTGCTCCTTTTTAGATCTAACCTTGATGGTTATGCACTAATTCTTAGGTTGAAGACATTCATTCATTCATTCACTCACTCATTCATTCATTCATTCCCTGTGCAGTAACTGATCCTTCCTTAATAGTGAGGCACTAAGATTACTTCTGAGAATGACTGCAGAAGCCCAGCATCTAGTTGGGAAGAAGGGGATAACTCACCAGAATAAAAACATACAATGAATACTTCCACAGGAGTACACACCAGAGGAGGTGACAGTTAAGTGCCTGATCAGAGGAGGTAATGGATAAATGAAAATTGCCTGGTAAAGAAGGGAGGGAATTTCAGGTAGAAGAGCTTCCCTGGTGCCTGTAGTTGGAAGAAAGGACCTGGAGATGGAGCATGAAAACTGCATCTTCAATGAGGAGTTTGGATCTAATACTAAAAGTGATGGAGCATCATTGGGGAAGTTTAGGGCAAATCATCTTGGAAATATCACTTAAGATGGGAAAACTAATTGCGTGGAGCAAGACAGAGGGTAGGAGGCAAGCTAGGAAATTACTACAGGAATCTAGGGAAGAATGACAGATTTGAGAATGATGTAACTTAGGAGATGCTTTGGGATAGACCGGATGGTACTTAGTAATCAACTGAACATGGGCTCTGTGAGGGGGAAATCACAGGTAGCTTCTAGTTCAGTGTTTGGGCAACTATGTGGAAAGTGATGTAAGGTCTGGGGGAGAGAGGATCTGTTTGATTTTGGAAATGCTGATGTTGAGGTGACTGTCAGACATTGGAGTAGAGATAGTTGCTGAGGCAAACAGAGATAGAGATCTGAATTTCAGGAAAGTAGGCCATATCAGTTACTTTCCCATTGCTGGAACCAAATGCTTAACATTTGCACATTAAAGGAGGGGAGGTTTATTTTGGCTCTCAGTTTCCGGTTGGTCCAGTCCAAAGTTGGCTTCTTCAAAAGAGCTTGGTGGAGGAAAGCAGCTCACTCTGTGGCAGCGGAAGCAGCAAGAGAGGAAGCAGGAGCCAGGTCACACCCCAGTGACTGCCTCTTCCAACCAGGCCCCACCTCCCAAGAGGACAGGGGCCAACCGGTCTGTGATTGCTCTGCATAATAAGGGAGGACAGAAGTAGCACTGCTCTATTTCTGGCCCTCGGCACTAAGATGCCTGGAAGCTTTTACTTTGGTCTTTTGCAAGCCGCCTACCATGTCAGAAGTATGAATACCTGAGGCCACTATTCTGGGAAAAGTCCAGACCACAGGGAACCCACAGGAATGCAGACCAGGAAGCCGTCTTGGAAGGTGGTCCTTCAAGCCTAGCCACCTCACACACATGTGAATCAGGGTCAAAGAGCCCAAATGAGTCCTTTATGAAGTCCTGACCCACAAACTTGTGAGCAAAATAGTTTTAGGGTTGCTTGTTCTTCAGCAGTAATATCTGGAGCTGAAGCTACTAGCACCCTGATACGATCAGCTGGAGCTGGGCAACCCGGTCAGTGGGCCCAGTTGTGGTTAGTTTTAGTGACTGAACGCCTTGTATTCACTGGCCCCGTGGGGATGCAGCAGGTGGTGGTGACCTCGTTTTGTGGGTACTCATCAACCTCCTTTTTCAGATGGCCTGTGACGTGCTTCAGGCTACTCAGAAATAGGCTACCACTGGGAATCCTCAGGGACTCTTTTGGAACGGAAAGGGCCCTAACAGACCATCTCATTTTACAGATAAGATTTAAAGAGCCCTAAGGAGGTCAGGGGACTTGGCCATGCTCAGCAGAAACAGCTTGGCCTGCAACCCAAGATGATCATTTCCTGTGCCACTTTCCAGCACCACTGGTTTCTCTGTATAAGGGGATGATGGGCTACAGGTGGTGTGGGTGAGTTTAAAAAACTTTCTTCCTTCCCGAAGACTACCCTGTTTTTCCTTTGACTCCTATCCCAACAAATTTGCTATCCTGATTGCTTTCTCCTAATTTAAGACTATTTGAAGACAGCCTGTTCACTGCAGTCAGATGTGGATTGAAGCCTGGATTCAGCCCAGCATTACCTTTGTGACCTTGGGCAAGTCACTCAAATTTGCTGAACTTGTTTCCTTGGCTGTAGAGCAATGGGGACAGCTTCCTGCCTAGTTGCTGCACGTCTGTGTGTATAAGTATTGTTAAATGCCAAGGAGATCATGGGTGTGACTTGTGCCCTACTCTACTAGCATGCAGTGACTGTTGACAGTGGTGGCATCACTGCTGCGGAGTGTCAGGGCAAGGGCATGCATAGGGACAGAACCCATGTCCAGGAGTAGACTTTGTTCCAAGATGCTCAGCACATTTTATAACATTGCCACCATTCAAGAGGATAAATTTGCATTTTCAGAAGGAGCTAAAAATAAACTGAGCACAGAGCCAGGGCCTGGCCCAACTTTCCCTGGTGAGTAGTGCAGGGAGAGAGCAGTGCCCATGGAAACTGGCTGGCCTTTTGGTGTCGGGGTGTTTTTGGAGAGGCTTTTCTGTTTGGAAAGATAAATCCACCTTAACATACTTCTCCAGGGAAGGAAATGCTTCTTCTATTGACAGGACATGATTTTCTTCATTCTCCCTCCTCTCACTTCTCTTTTCTCTCTACACCATCAAGATTCCAGCTCTGGGATACATGTGCCAAAGGGAAACCATATGGGCAAAACAAAAGGACCCACTGTGAGCGATGTGAATGGGGTCTCTGCTTCTTCTCAGAGCCCAGCCAAGGTCTCTGGCTCCATCTTCTTAGCCTCCTGTGTATCTCCTTCACAGACTTCCTTTTCCTCAGGCACTGAGGGCTGGTGTGTGTTGTGTGGCCTTTCCTAAAATTGCCACGATGGCTGCCTGGCAAAGCTTCCTGCTTGAGTGTCTGGGTGGGCATCGGCAGAGCTCCGTGGTGGGGGGTGGGGGGACGGTTCTCGGCAGCCCTAAGCCACGAGGCCCAGCTTGATGTCTGTGAGCAGGGTGGTGTGCTGTGACCATTTGGATCCCATTTTTAGATGACTCTTTCAAAATTCCAGCATTGACTCTTGAGAGAATATTGCATGCCATGAATGGAAATAAATCATCATAATAGTTATCCCTGGACAGAATTCCAAACAGTTTTGGAAATGACTAATTAATGATTTATAATATTTGTTCTTAGTAAATATTTTTAGTATATTTTGGATGAGGAAAATAGCATTGATTGATGGAGCCAGGAAGAATTGAACAATAATTTTTTTTCTTAGTAGACTCATTATGCTTTTATAAAGTGCTGTATTATTCACCTTAGTGCGAGAGAAAGTTGAAGAATATACAAATGGATAGAATCTTAATTGTGAGTCTATAAGAAAGTCATCCCAAACAGCTTGGCTTGTCCCCTAGATTGGGGTGGACCCCTTATGTCATCAGAGGCCTGCTGAAAATGAGTTGACAAATTGACATCAGCAGTGTTTCTTGCCAGGCAGGATGGCATATGGCTGTAATCCAAGCACTTGGGATGCTGAGGCAGGAGGACCATGAGTTTAAGGTCAGCCTGGACTATGAAGAGAGACCCTGTCTAAAAAATATTGCTAACTTTCATAAGCAACACAATAGAACATGAGTTTCAGATGTCGACTGCGTTTCTTCCTCTCTGTCTCTCTTGATGTACGAACTTGGCCTAATTGCATCCCTTCTGTGGGTTTATGTCTTTATCTGAAAATTAGGCAGTGAGGTTGGTGACCTCTCAGGTCCCTTGAGTGTGTTTATTTTGAGGCTGGCTGTCATAATATATTGTAGAGGTACACACTGGCCTGGGGCTGTGGCAAACAGAGAAACATTTTTCTTTGGGGATGTTCATCTTTCCCATTCGTTCCCTCCTTATCCCTCTCCCCAAGCACCACAGGGAAACTTCTTATAGACTTCACTGTCACTAATCTATAATCATGCCTGGTTTCCTCATAGGTTTCCCATTATAGTAAGTGCTATATAACATAATATAATACAATCATATATAATATGATTTTTATAGACATGAGGTATGATAAAAAACATGGCGACTGTTTAAATTTTCAAAATTTACTACATTAAGAGACAAATTGCCATTAATCCCACCTCAAA
This sequence comes from Dasyprocta punctata, assembly GCA_004363535.1. Taxonomy (NCBI): domain Eukaryota; kingdom Metazoa; phylum Chordata; class Mammalia; order Rodentia; family Dasyproctidae; genus Dasyprocta; species Dasyprocta punctata. The sequence goes on along the minus strand of RJWM01024239.1, from coordinate 12,752 downwards.
ATATTCCTGCTTTCTTCAAAGACACTCGGCTTATCATTCTTGCCATTCTCTGAAGCAGTTCTGAAAGTCTTCTTTTGTGAGTATCTTTAGTTGTGCTGTTCTGGCTGATTTAAAGTCCTGAATGTATTCAAAGTGTTTACCTTTCATGTTCATGTTTTCTTTGGGAAACAGCCAGAAGTCATATGGGGCCAGATCTGGTAAATAAGGTAGATGAAGACATACTAATGCTTTTATGTGCCTGCTTTTCTATTGAATGGTACTTGACAGAAGCATTTACCATATTTTTGGTAACATCTTGTAAAGATACTCATGAAAGAGCACTTCCAGAACTGCTTCAGAAAGTAGCAAGGATGATAGGATAAGTGTGTTAGATGCCAGGAGGAGTATTTTGAGGGGATTAATGGCAATGAGTTTTTTTATTTAAATATTCACTGTATAATTCGATCATATTGTATATTTTGATCTATTTGATTTTCAAACAGAAGTGTTTGGTCAAATTTTGTTTTTGTTTGTGAACTCTCCATCGGATGAGGAATACAACCATGACCAACCTTTTTGCATGAACACAAACGAGGCCATTTTTCCCAAAATCGTGGAATGAATTAAGTTTGTGGACCAAGGTATCTCTGTATATACATGAACACTTGAGGCAATTTGGGAGTAATACCCAAACAGTAGATGTTAACATTACTATTTGTCCTAAGGAGGAACTCTAGTAAGGCAGGACCATCAGAACAATCACAGATCGTGGAAGTGGACTTTGAAGGACATTGAAGTCCCTGCCTTGGTTCAGAGAAGTTTTGGAGAACATCAGGTACCTTATGCTTTAATTTCTTTGGAAGAGGCTTTTCCTAATATCCCTGGTGAATGCATCAAAGTGTCCTATCCCCTTGTAATTGGGGAGTTCTTTTCAGTATCACTCTAAACTGTCCTGTCTTTTACTCCAAATTATATTATTCTTCTTTTCAAGATGCATTTCAGCAAAATGGATTTGGAACTGACGCCCCTTTTTCCTGGGAGGACAATATCCTAAAAGGTTTTCTCTCAGGCATTGCCCTGCTTTCCGCCAGGGCTGCCCTGACATATCTCTCACAGATGAGTGTCTGGTCCCTCATGAAAGGCCAGCAGCTCTCAGAGGACCAATTGTACTTGTTTTTTCCTGTCTGGATGCATAGGCCCTTGGAGTGACAGCCTAAAACAGAATTCAGTTTTGAAATAGGAGCCAACCTCAGGGCAACAGGTGGAAGACACCTTGCTGGACACAAGAGTGTGTGGCAGATTTGTCTGCAACAGACGGCCTTCTGTGTGCTGCTGGAGGAGGCTATGTATATTAATTTGTTTTCTTTGAAGGATTTATAAAACTGTACCCACTGCAAGGTTTCTGACAAGTGAACCATTCTCAAGCACAAAGGTGTGAGGGATGCCAGCAGCAATGTCAGGTTTATAGAGCGGAACTGGCTCTTGGCATGAACACTGTGGACAGGTCCCATGCTTTGGAGAGCAAGTCTTGCCAATTCTTTTTTTCAGTTCTGGGAATGAACCCAGGACCTTGTGCATACCAGGCACTCTACCGCTGAGCGGTGCTCCCAGCCTTTTTAACGTTTTTTTATATTCACACGTGGTCTCACTAAGTTGCCCAGTCTGGCTTTGAAACTGGGATTCTCCTGCCTCTGCCCCCTAAGTAGCTGGGGTTACAGGTATGCACCACCAGATCTGGCTCTGCTAATTTTTTCTCTTTTTTAAAAATTAATTTTATTGGTACATTTTAGTCCATAATGATAATATTCATCATAGGGAATTTTTACCTGTATATGATATATCTTGCTTCTTTTTTTCCCATTCCCCTCCACTCCTTTTAGCTCCTCTTCCCCTCTTTATTGACAGAAGCTTTGTTTCCATTTTTTCCTTCTATTCTTTTTTCTTATCCCTTTTTCCCTCCCCATTTTAACAGTTTTGTCTCATTTCCCAATATGTATTATACATTTTGGTCCATACTTAACATTTTCAGTTTCTCACACCAGAGAAGGGATGGCTGAGAACAGTTCAAATACGGTCTGTGATTTGAATAATTTACAATTTTGAATATCTTGTATTTTATTATGCAATGCTAGTATATATTGCTATATAATCTGTTATGTAACCTGTATTATTAGATGTTATATATTTAATATCTTTAAAGCATGTTGCTCATAATAATGCAATTATTATATATGCCTTGCAAATATTTGTGAATCACACAGACATTATATGCTTCCATCAGCAGAGCCGTATTTTGGATTTACTATGTCACTTATAATACAGGATAGCAAATATACTCCATGTTTATAATGCCTACATTTGTTTAGCATTTTACAGTTTTGAAATACTTTTACAAATATGTGCTTTTCCGCCCTGTAAAATAACCCAGGTACTGTTATTCCCATTTTGAAGATGAGTAAATGAATTGACAAATGATAAGCAAATGGCAAAGCCGACACAGACAGCTCTCCACACTGCTAGGCAGGCACTGATTCCCACTGCACAGTGCTGGCCCTCTGGCAGGGAGATTCGCTGTCAGTCTCTGGAGAGGTAGCCTGGAGACTTGCTCCAGTTCCTTGTTCTAGCTCAGGGACACTGAGAATGTGGTCGATGCCTGCGAGTGGTATCTGTGAGAAGAGAGAGCTGTGGTGAGAAAACAAGCGCTGAAAACTGGGAGCATGGCTGGGGCGGTGCAGACTGGAAGCGGTGGTGGGGCCACGTGTGCCTGCTGCGGGGAGGGTGCTTCCGGGAGTAGCGGCATTGGGGCTTCAAACTGCGTGGACACAGCAGTGTGAATCGGTTCTGGCCCAAGGGAAGCAGGCGTTTGCACATCCTACATAGAACTGAGAGCAAGTGGTGTCAACAGAAATGTGTGTGCATTGGGAAATTAAAAACAGCTTCTTGGGAATTATAGGCCTGACCCCTCTCTCCAGGACCAAGAGCTCTGGAAGACCAGTGCTCTCTCCTGCCTTAGGTTTTCGGTGCCTGGCACCTGGTTGGTGCTCAGTAAATCAGTGGACGGACTGATGTTTGGATACCATTCTTCACATTTTGGAGTTTGCTTGAATACCTTCAAGTGAGCAGGTTCAAAACAAAGCTGGATCCCTCCCTCACTCCAGGGTCCCTAAGATGGTGACAGCAGCTGGCCCTCAGTTGCTCAGGCCAGAAACTAAGGAGTCAGCCTTGATCCCATCCTCCCTCCCCCGTCTCATTCTTCAAGCCCAGGCTGTCTCCTAAATCTCTAAAATCTGCCCGCTTTGCTTTGTTCATGCTGCTGCTACTGAGTTGTAGAAAGGGTCACTAATTGTCCTTGCTTTCCCAGGACTGAGTTAAGTGCTGAAATCAGAACGTTTTCAGGTCAGCTGGAGAGTTCCTTCACTTTAGATCTAGGTCACATAAGTCCCAGCCTGGTTTAGTGCAGTAGCATCTTCATAGCTAGTTTGTCCCCTATAATCCATTCCCACACTGTCGCTAGAAAACCTTTGTGAACACAAACCAAGTCATGCCATTGAGGAAAATGCTTCAATGACTACAGATCTTCAATAGGCTACCATGTTGACCTGGCTCCCACTCACCCCTCAGCCTTGCCTCCCTCAGCTCTCCTACATCCTCCAACACACCATATTCTCTGCCTTCCAGGCCTTTATGTATGCGATTGCTTCTGTGTGAATTGCACTGAATTCCTATTTTAGCTATTATTATTATTATCATCATCATTATTATTATTAGTGCTAGGGATAGAACCTGGAACCTCATGCATGCTAGGCAAGTGTTCTGCCACTAAGCTACACCTCCAGCCCATTACTTTTGCCTTTAAAACCCAGCCCAAGAGGATTACCTGTGGTGAGATTCACTGGGTCAGGATGGCTTCACCATAGATCAATGATTGTCAGCCTTGATTTTATATTGGAATCATATGGGGAAACTTTAAAATATCCTGATGTCCATGTGCCACATCAGATCATCTCAGTTCCCATAATTAGATGTGGCATCATCATTTTAAAAGTTTTCTAGATGGTACTGCATAGTCATGCTTGAGGAACACTGGTCTGTTGTGAAGCTTCTCTGATCCTCAGGTTCTTCCCACTCCCTATGCCCTGATTTGATCTTTCTCGTTCTAAGCTGTTGGTATCTCTCTCACTGATACCTCTCCTACTATGTCCCAAGGGTAAGGATACAAATTAATATGATGTCTGGCTTATAGCAAAGGTTTAATAGATATTAGCCATGTAAAATAATGACCTTGAACCACTTACATATCCCTTTTGAAGCTCATTTTTATTTTCTACAAAATGAAGATAAAATATCTAATTCAGTGCTCAGGAGTAAACAATTTATGTCATTTCTGGCTTGTGGTTTGCTTGCTGTTAGTTTGGTGGCAGATGTATAGAGAACATTCCTGCCATTTCCCCATTGTAGTAGTCAGCTTTTCATTATTATAATGCACAGCTCAAAGCAGGTTGCCTTATAAAGGAAAGAGGTTTACGTGGGTTCTGGAGGGTCAAGACTTATTAAACAGCATGGTTCAGGCTCCTGCAAGGGACTCTTGTACTGCATTTCAGCATGGCAGGTGCATATGTGTGTCTCTGCAACCATGGTCTCTTTCCCTCTCCTTATAAAGCTACCAGGACTCAGTTACTGGGCTCAGTGCTGAAGACCTAATCTAATCACTTCCCGAAGCCCCTACCCCACTCCAACGCTATACTCTGGTTAAGTTTCCACCTTCTTAATATCTTTCATATAAGGCTTTGGAGTTTAAACTTCTGCGTGAGTTCATGGAGACAACAAATGCAAACCATAGCACATACATCATGCCTGAGTCTAAGTTTACTCTTTTCAAAAATAAGAGGAAAGCTTGTCCTAGAAATAGTGTCCATTTTCTTTTGCACCACAGGCAGAAAGGCTGAATAGGACCATGGCTTAGAGGTGGGGTGCAGGTGAATTGAATTCTGTGATGTGATGACTGGACCTCTGCATCCTCTGGTCTGCCACCCCAGCCAATTGCTTTGCAAGCCTGTGACCAAGAGTTCTGCAAATCTGTCAGTAAGAGGAAAATAACATGACCTTCCATTCAGCTTTCTTGTCTAAAATGAGTTGGAAACAGTTGACAAAGAGAGGAAGGAATGTGTTTCTGAGGCTGTGGTGATAGATAGTCTTCACAAATTACCCTGCTGGCCACTCAGCATGCATGCCCTGGGGATAGTTCTTGTATCCTTTTCCCTTCCCATTTAGTGTTTTTCTCTGTGGCTTTACTTTTTAAAAAAATCATGATTTCTATGATTGGCAATTAAAAAGAACACATACACACATAAACACATACCACCACCACCACCAAAGAAATTAACAAGATGAGAGAAAGATAATGATTGGCTATTTTACTAGAAAGTCAACAGATCAAAAATGAGTTTTGATCAATATGAAAACTCCAGCTTAAAAAACTGATGTAAATGCAATTGATCTTAAAAATTCAAGTAGTGACCCAGGCCATGGTTTTGATCTCAGTTCTCAAACCATCCGCTAACTCACAGATATCCTCATGTTGGCCACACATTGCATTTTGCTCCTCAGATTACTCAATGGGCTTCCTCACTTTCTAGATAGATGTGTTGATGGTGACAGTAAGTGAGGAAACGAAAGAGGAGACTATGGTGATGGGTTGATGGTTGGCATATTCGGTTCAGTCCTTTTTATTTTGTTTAGGACTTAAGGGCTTGCACCTAGGGTATATCTCATCTTTTTTGTATCTGCTTAGCATTTTTATTTACCTAAATTTCCTGAAATTGCTTTTTCTTCAAACAACTTCTTACTTAAAATTAAGAAGTGAGGTGAGTTTAGCCTTTTGGTGTCTGTTTGGATATGGATTCTCTTAGAAGCCTCTTCAAGAGGAAAGTGGGAAGTGTCTCAGGAAGGGAGGCTGTCACTAAGCCGCCTGTCACAGTGCATACCTGGTGCTTCCCACCATGAGGGAGTCAGGAGGTATGTTAAACATATGCCAAGAAGAATCCCACAGAAAGGTTATGGGAGTCAGATACATAAGTCCTAATCCCAAGAGTCACCAGTTGTGTGGTGCTCCTGGCAGGTGTTGTCTGGCACTGCTAGTCTGCTGAGTCCCAGGCTACCATCTTCCTTGATCTAAAACTCAGTTGCACAGATATGTATCTGCTGACAGCTGGAAGCCCATGCTGGGATACACTGTAACAAGTGAAGTACTCTGGACCTGGCTTGGACAGAGTTACCTTCTAGACACCAGTTTTGGAAGATTAGGGCAAGGCCAGAGTTTAAAGTACAGCTTTGTGGAAGAGGGCACAGAGAGAAGCTAATTATCTGGGGAAGATGAAAGACCCAGTTCATGTGCCCTGGTCCTTTGGAGCAGCACTTCCTGTGCAGGGTCAGCCTAATTGCAGGAAGCTGGATGTGCATATTTCTAGCTACTATATGGCTAAGCTTGGTTTCTAGGGGAAGCATAATACTACTGCTCTTAATCTTGGACTGTTACCCTCCAAAGCATAGCCCCAGAGACCTGACACACACAGAACTGTCTTTCAGGTCTGGTTCCACATTGCCCTGTGCTACAGCTTAGTCCTTCCTCCTTGAAAGCATGGTGCAAACATCCTCTCTGCTTGCAGTTGTTCTGTTCACAAACCAGACCATTGTGCCCAGATACAACAGGAGATATTACCATGTGTCCGCTTTCCTCTGCATCTGAATGTTTCCATTTCCCTCAGATTCTCCTGCAGTGTGATAGGTGGTATTCCAAGCTGAACACTTTTGGAGGTGGTTAGGTTTAGTGTCTTGCTGTTTTTCTTTCCTGCTTTCTATCTTTTATTTTACTCTTTATTTATAATTCGAGTTTTTCGTATAAGAGATGTCATGCAGTATTGAAATTGGTGTGTCTGATTTGTTTCACTTCACCTTGTGGTCTCCAGGGTACATCTATCTTTCTACAAATGACTCAAATTTATCCTTCTTTATGGTAGAGTAGTACTCCATTGTGTGTAAATAGCACATTTTCTTTATCTATTCATTTGCTGATGGATATATAAACCTTGCTTTCTGAGGAGACATCTAATTTTCCTTTTCTGTCTCCTTCCCTTCCCCAACCCCCCCTTCTCATTCCTTCCTTCCTCATACCTCTCTTCACCCCCTCCTTTGGTTTTCTTTAAGAGATTCCTAAATGTCTCTAATTGCAAGCAGAGACTTCAGACTCTAGGAAGCTCAACCAAACTCTGCAAACCAGGCCTCTGAGTCTGGCTCTGCAGGGAGGAAGGAGGAGTGAGGTCTCAATTCTCTCCGCAGTCCTATGGGTTATAAATGTGAGGTCCTACCCAAAGGCATCTGGCTTTCAGGTGCTGTCTCTCTTCTCCCCATGGAATTGGGTTCATTTTCCTGGAAATCTAAAACATATGTTTCTGTTTTATTTACACCAGCTTGAAAGCCATGTTGTTTCCTTACGACCCTTTGAAGTTGTGTGAGCTGTGTGGATTGATTCTGAAAATGTTTACTCTTAAGCCTTCACTCTCAGAGGAGCTTTAGAAATGTCTGTTTCATTTTCTCACAACCAGTGACCCCGGAAGGAACGAGAGAAGAGAGGTTGGGGCCTAGGCCGCCCTCTCTCTTCAGTGGGGATGGCCCTAGCCTCGCCTGTCCGCTGTCCTCCTGTCCTCACTGTTACTGGGCTCCAGGGAATTTCTGCAAAGCCTGCACAGGGGCTGATTTTTATCCTTCCAGGAGGGTTGTGGTCCACATTTCTCATGGCACAGAATGCTGTCCTCTTACAGATGAAGTCATGAGCACATGCTCCAGACAACTGCTAGTGTTGACGTGCAAAATTCAGTGACTTGGGGTTCATTCCACACCAGCAGCAAAACCGTGTGAATGTGTGCTAGATCCCTCAAAGCAGCTGGGTGCTCTCAGGAAGGCCCATGAGGGTGAGGGCCTGTTATGTTCTACTGTGTCCAGTTAGTGCACGACATGTTGCAGACACTTGATCAACGTATGTTTAAAGAGGGAATGGTAACTGTTTAGTAAGCAGAAGAGATCCATGCAAACAAGGATGAGAAACACATTCACGCATGCACTCACGTGTGAAAACAGCAGGAGTGTGCATACTTAGCAGGAGCCTGCTGCAGGTTCTGGAATGAGTCAAGACGTTTGTTTTGTTTTGCTTTTTCCTATAGATATACTTTCTGCCCCTCTAATGTTTGGTGTAAAACAACTCTGTTTAAGTACTTAAGTATTTATATAAGTATTCATCGAGCCAGGAGCAAGGCCCCAGCACTGTAGGCCTGGGACTCACCCAGGCTTGCCTGGCACTCCAGAGGCTCTGAACTCCTTGCAGCCAGACTCAGGGTCCAAGTGGCACCACACTCCAGGGTATGCTCTGCCTACCTGCCTGGGTCTGGGAGGTCTCAGCCACCACCTAGTAAGGTGGAGGATCCAGCAGCACACTCCGGGAGTGCGTGCTCACTAGCTGCACAGAGGATCCAGCTCTATCCGGTCCCATGACTCAGTGCAAGCTACCAGGGGAACAGCTGGCCAACCTCACAGGACACAGAGGTACTGAGTGCAGCCCAGCCCAGGACCCCAGAGCTGCTTATCAGGGACTGGCCAGCATAGCTGCAGGGCCTTGGAGAGCTTGAGCTCTGCCCACGAGAGCACAGGGCCCGAGCTCCATTGTTCAGGGATGCGGCCAGCACGATGGGTCATAGAGGTTGCAGGCTGCCCAGCCAGGAGCAAGGCCCTGGCACTGTAGGCCTGGGACTTGCCTGAGCTCGCCTGGCACTCCAGAAGCTCTGAACTCCTTGCAGCCAGTCTCAGGGTCCAGGTGACGCCACACTCCGGGGTACGCTCTGCCTAGCTGCCTGGGTCTGGGAGGTCCCTGCCACCATCCAGTAAGGTAGAGGCATCAGCATCACGCTTCGGGAATGCACCCTCACTAGTTGCACAGAGGATCCAGCTCTACCCAGTCCTGCAGCTCAGCTCAACCCACCAGGGGAATGCCTGGTCAGCTTCACAGGACACAGAGCCACACAGGTCCCAGAAGAAAATGACAAAATGGAAGAACAAGAGGCAGTCTCAGTCCCCCAACCCACCAAGAACAAAAACAAGAAATACTGAAATGGAAGACACTGGGAGTCACAAAACTGAACTTTCTCAAATGATAGCAAATGCAATAAAGAAACAGCATGATGAAGCTATAGAGAAACTCAAATCAGAAATAATTTCCCATCTAAAAAATGAAATGACAATCATTATGAAAGAAATGTTGTGTGTATCTAAAGAAGAGCAAGATAAAAAAATAGAAAAACATAAGAAAGTGATGAAAACTTTGAATGAATGATATAAGACACAAACAGAATGCATGAAACAGTTTCAAAGGGAAATTCAGGAAATGAAAAACTTCCATGGAAAGTTTGAAAAACCGCTTGAATGAAGCTGAAGATAGAATCTCAGACCTTGAAGACAGCATGGGAGCTTATGGCCACGAAAGAAAAGATCTCTTAAAAATAATAAGGAACCAAGAAACAACAATTCAACAGCTGCAAGATGATGCCAAGAGAAATAACATAAGATTAATAGGCATAAATGAAAAAGCTGGGGTCAATACTAATGACTTGCTAAGACTATTCCCAGAAATAATAGCAGAAAACTTTCCAAACATGGGAAGAGAATCTGATATACAGATAAGTGAGGTATACATACCCCAATTAACCATAACCAAAATAAATCTTCACCCAGACATATAATAATTAGGGTATCAGAAATACAGCACAAGAACAAAATACTAAAAGCTGTCAGAGAAAAGAAAGAGATCACCTATGAAGGAAAACCTATCAGAATCATGGCAGACTTCTCAACACAACCTTTTAAGTCAAGAAGAGCTTGGAGTGAAGTATTTCAAATCCTGAAAGAAAACAACTTTCAACGCAGATTGATGTAACTTGCAAAACTATCCTTAAAAATTGATGGAGAAATAAGATTCTTCCATGACAAAGAAGAACTGAAGAAATTGATGGCCACCAAACCAACACTACAAAGAGTACTGAAAGACACTCTAGAAAGAGACAAAGGTAGCTACAATCTTAAGAACAACAACCGAAGGAAACCACTAAGCAGGGCAAAAATTAAACAGAAAATGTAGAAAACCAACAGAAAGATATTATGACAGGGATGAGCCGGTACATATCAGTTATAGCAATCAATGTAAATGGTCTCAACTCACCAATAAAAAGAAACAGAGACTAGCAGAGTGGGTTAAGAAACAAAACCCAACAATATGCTGTGTACAAGAAACACATTTCACTCAAAAGGAAATTCACAGACTAAAAATCAAAGGCTGGAAAACAATACTCTATGCAACAGGAACCCAGAAAAAAGCAGGGGTAGCTATTATGTTTGCAGACAATGTGAACTTGAAACCAAAAATGATCAAAAGAGGTAAAGAAAGTCACTACATACTTGTTAGGGGAAAATTTCAAGAGGAAGACATTACAATCATAAATATATATGCACCAAATATGGAAGCACCCAAATATGTAAGAAAAACCTTAATAGACATGAAAAACCAAATAAACAATAATACAGTTATAACAGGGGACTTTAACACCCCATTGTCACAGAGAGACAGGTCCACCAAACAAAAAATCAGCAAAGAAATAACAGAACTGAATCAAACTCGTGAACAAATGGACCTGTAGATGTGTACTGAGTATTCCACCCATCGACATCAGAATACACATTTTTCTCAGCTGCACTTGGGTCATTCTCTAAAATAGATCATATACTGGTCCACAAAACATGCTTAAGTAAATGCAAAGGAACTGAAATAATTCCATACATATTATCTGACCATAGCACAGTAAAATTGGAAATGAATGACAAAAAGTTTACAAGAACCACATAAACACATGGAAATTAAATAATACTCTCCTAAATAACCAATGGGTCACAGAAGTTAAAGAAGAAATGAAACAATATCTACAATTGAATGAAATTGCAAATACAAATTACCGGAACCCGAGGGACACAATGAAAGCAGTCCTCAGAGGGAAATTTATAGCACTAAACTCTCACATCAGAAAAATGGAAAGAACACACATAAACAAACTAATGCTTTACCTCAGACTTCTAGAAAAAGAAGAGCAAGTCAAGTCCAAAGCCCAAAGAAAGGAGGAGATTATCAAGATCAGAGCAGAAATTAATGCAATTGAAACTAAGAAAACAATACAAAGAATTAATGAATCAAAGAGTTGGTTCTTTTTTTTTTCTTTTTTTTTTCTTTATTTTTTTTTATTTGAGCGAAGAAAAACAAAACAAACAAAAACTACAACAACAACGACAAAAAAACGACATATATAGTAAAAAACAACAAGCAAAGGAGACAAGCAAACAACTAGCGTAAATACACAACATTGCAGGTTTACAAAGCCGGAAGATAGAAGCTTGACAATGGTTGCAATTTGCGTATCGTTATCTTTAAAATGGTTTCTTACATTAACAGATATAGACAAAGAGTTGGTTCTTTGAAAGAGTAAACAAAATTGATAAGCCCCTAGCCAACCTTATCAAAAAGAGGAAAGAAAAAACTCAGATTCATGCAATAAGAAATGAAAAGGGTAAAATCACTACAGACCCGGTGGAAATACAGAAGATCATCAACACCTACTTTGAAAACCTTTACTCACATAGATTCGATAACACAGAAGAAATGGACACATTCCTAGAAACCTATGAATTACCAAAGCTGAATCAAGAAGATGTAAGGCTGCTGAATAACCCAATCTCAGCTAATGAAATTGAAAATGTAATCAGAACCCTACTAACATTAAGAAAAGCAAGGGCCCTGATGGATTCACTGCTGAATTCTACAAGAAATTTAGGAAACTTAATGCCAACACTCCTCAAACTCTTCAATGAAATTGAAAGGGAAGTAAGTCTCCCTAACTCATTCCTGGAAACAAGTATTACCCTAATACCAAAACCAGAGAAAGACCCAACCAAAAAAGAAAATTATAGGCCAATCTCCCTCATGAACATAGATGCAAAAATCCTCAATAAAATACTGGCAAATAGAATACAGCAAGTTATTAGCAAGATTATACACCATGATCAAGTGGGATTCATCCCAGGAATGCAGGGATGTTTCAACATATGCAAATCAATAAATGTAATACACCATATCAACAGGGCCAAGGACAAGAACCACATGATCATGCCAAGATAGATGCAGAAAAAGCTTTTGACAAAATCCAACACCCATTCATGATCAAAACCCTACAGAAAATTGGAATATATGGTCTATACCTCAACCTGATAAAAGCCATATATCGTAAACCAACAGCCAACATCTTACTAAATGGAGAAGAACTGAAAACTTTCAACCTCCACTCAGAAACAAGACAAGGATGTCCATTATCATCACTTCTATTCAATATAGTTCTGGAAATTTTAGCCAGAGCAATTAGACAAGAGAAAGAAATAAAGGGAATAAGGATAGGAAAGAAAGAAGTGAAATTATCATTATTTGCAGATGGTACGATACTCTACATACAAGACCCCTAAAAATCCATTAGAAGACTTGTAGAATTAATAACCAAATTCAGTAATGTTGCTGGATACAAGGTCAACACTCAAAAATCAATAGCATTCCTGTACAGAAACAACAGCCACTGAGAGAGAAATAAGGGAAACCACACCCTTTATTATAACATCAAAAAAAAAAAAAAAAAAAAAAA
>RJWM01024238.1:0-30987 GCA_004363535.1 Dasyprocta punctata | reverse complement strand
ATCGTCCAAGGAAGGCTTTGGAAGTTAAAACCCCTGAAAGTGCCTCAGGGGTGGAGTCACTCAAGCCTGTTGGAGCTTATAACCAGATTACTTCAAATGCTGAGCAGAGAACTCCAGGACTCAACGTTTGCCCTACTGGATTTTGGACTTGCTTTGGTTCCAATGCTTTGTATTCCCGTTTGTAACTTTTGGAATGGTAGTGTTTACCTTGTGCCTTTATATGTTGGAAGTGCTTAACCTGGTTTTCATTTGTACAGGGGGTTACAGTTAAGAGTTTGCCATAGATCTCGGAAGAGATTTGGGACTTGGACATTTCAGCAATGCTGAAACTGGTAGGACATTGGCAACTCTTAGAGATGGACTAAATGTCTTTTGTAGTAAGAATGTACATGAGTCCTTGGGGGTCCAGGGGTGGAATGTATAGGATATGCTATGTACCCCCAAGTCCTCATACTTTTGATGGGGCTGAGTCTGACACTTGTGATCAGTTTGTTGTCTAGAGCCAGGATTAATGGCGCCAGGATTAATGACATGACTGCTACACCCGCCCAGGGGTGGAGCTGAGATACAGTATAAGGGAAGGCAGGTCTTCCTCTTGCTTGCTTCCCGGCTTCCGCCCTCTCTCTCACCAGTGTGGATTGCGGCCTGTAGCTTGCAGCCACCATGAACTGTAGCCCCGTCATCCCATGCTGCCTTGGAGCCCACTTTATGGACTGAAACTCCCGAGAAACTGTAAGAACAAACCTTTCCTTCCCTAACTTTGGGCATCAGGTATTTTGTCTCGGCAACGAGCAAAAAGTAACCAAGACAAAGAGATACGAGTTGTTGATTCTGGGAAGTGTTTCCCTTGCAGTTTGATTTTTGTTTCCTCCCTACTCTTATGTCACCAAAATTTTTAACTACTTTATCTCTCAGTAAACTTAATGTCTCTGTTTTAATATTTAAATATTTCATCCATTTTGGCTTTATTTTAGTGCAATATGATAGGCATGGATCTAATTTTAGTTTATGGCATTTAGAAAGCCAGTTTTTCCAGCACCATTTCTTAAAGAGGCTATCTTTCTTTCAGTGTACATGTTTGGTCCCTTTGTCAAAGATGAGGTGGCTAAGTGTGTTTGTAGCTGTGACTGTATCTTCTAATCTACTCCATTGATCTTCAGGTCTGTTTTGATTCCATTACCATGCTGATTTTATCACAGTAGCTTTGTAGTATAGTTTCAAGTCAGGGATTATGATGCCTCTTGCCTTACGTTTGTTACCCAGAATTACCTTTGCTATTCTAGGTCTTTTCTGGTTCCTGGATGAATTTCAGGAATGTTTTCTCTAGCTCTCTGAGGTAGGCAGGTGGTATTTTGATTGGGATTGCTTTGAATCTGTATCATAATTTTGGGAGAATGGCCATTTTCATGATGTTTGTTCTTCCTATCCATGAACAGGGAATATCTTTCCATTTTGTGAATTCCTCTTCAACTTCCTTTTTCAGACTAATGTAATTTTCACTGAATAGATCTTTTACTACCTTTGTTAGATTGATTCCTAAGTATTTCATATTTTTGGATGTTTTAGCAAAGGGTGTGGTTTCCCTTATTTTTCTGTCAGTGACTTTGTTGTTTGTGTAGAAGAATGCTATTGATTTTTGAGTGTTTATCTTGTATCCAGCAACATTACTGTATTTGGGTATTACATCTAAAAGTCTTTTAGTGGATTTATGGGGGTCTTCTATGTAGACTATCATATCATCTACAAACAATGACAATTTTACCTTTTCCTTTCCTATACTTATTCCTTTTATTTCTTTATCTTGTCTCAGTGCTCTGGCTAATATTTATAGAACTATATAGAATAAGAGTGGGGATAATGGACATCCTTGGCTTGTTCCTGATTTTAGGTTGAAAGTTTTCAGTTTTTATCAATTTAGTAAGATGTTGGTTGTTGGTTTATGCTATATGGCTTTTATCATGTTGAGGTACAGAACAATGATTCCGATTTTCTGTAGTTTTTTTTATCATGAATGGGCATTGGATTTTGTTGAAAGCTTTTTCTGTATCTATTGAGATGATCATGTAGTTCTTGTCCTTAGCCGTGTTGATATGCTGTATTACATTTATTGATTTGCATATGTTGAACCATCCCTGCATTCCTGGGGTGAATTGCACTTGATCATGGTGTATAATCTTCCTGATAACTTACTGTATTCTATTTGCCAGTATTTTACTGAGGATTTTTGCATTTGTATTCATTAGGGAGTTTGGCCTGTAATTTTCTTTTTTGGTTGGGTCTGTCTCTGGTTTTGCTATTATGGTAATACACATTTCCAGAAACGAGTTAGGGAGACTTGCTTCCCTTTCAATTTCACTGAAGACTTTGAGGAGTGTTGGCATTGTCTTCCCTAAATTTCTTGTAGAATTCAGCAGTGAATCTAACAGGACCTGGACTTTTCTTTGTTGGTAAGGTTCTAATTATATTTTCAATTTCATTAGCTGAAATGGGGTTATTCAGTAGCTTTATATCTTCTTGATTCAGCTTTGGTAATTCATAGGTTTCTATGAATCTGTCCATTTCTTCTGTTATTGCATCCATATGAGTGAACATTTTTGAAGAAGGTGTCGATGATCTGTGTTTTCACAGCATCTATAGTGATTTCATTCTGTTTGTTTCTTATTGCACAGATCTGAGTTTTTTCTTTCCTGTTTTTGGTAAGATTGCCTAGGGGTTTATCAATTTTATTTTTTCTTTCAAAGAACCAACTCTTTGATTCATTCTTTGTATTGTTTTCTTAGTTTCAATTGCATTACTTTCTGCTGTGATCTTGATAATTTCCTCCCTTCTTTGGGCTTTGGACCTGACTTGCTCTTCTTTTTCTAGAAGTTCAAGGTGCCTCACTAGATAGTTTATGTGTGTTCTTTCCATTTTTCTGATGTGGGAGTTTAGTGCTATCAATTTCCCTCTGAGGACTGCATTCATTGTGTCTCACAGGTTCTGGTAATTTGTATTTGCATTTTCATTCAGTTTTAGATATTGTTTATTTTCTTCTTTAATTTCTTCTGTGATCCATTAATTGTTTAGGAGAGTATTATTTAATTTCCATGTGTTTATGGGGTTCGTGTGGGTTTTTTGGTCATTAATTTCCAATTTCATTGCACTATTGCCAGGCAATATGCATGGAATTATTTCAGTTTTTTTGCATTTACTTAAGCATGTTCTGTGAACTAGTATATGATGTATTTTAGAAAATGATCTATGTGCAGCTGAGAAGAATGTGTATTCTCACGTTGATGGGTGGAATATTTGGTACACATCTACTAGGTCCGTTTGTTCACAAGTTTTATTCAGTTCTGTTATTTCTTTGCTGATTTTTTGTTTGTTTGTTCTGTCCGTTACCATCGACTCTTAAGTTCCCCCATTATAGCTGTACTATTATTTGTTTTTTTATGTCTGTTAAGATTTGTCTATGGGTGTTTCCATATTCAAGGCATACATATTTATGATTGTAATCTCTTCCACTTGAAGTTTTCCCCTAACAAATACCTAGAGACCTTTGTTTTTATCTGTTTTGATCATTCTTCATTTGAAGTTTGCATTGTCTGCAAACATAATAGCCACCCCTGCTTTTTTCTGGGTTCCTGTAGCATGGAGTATTTTTTTCCATCCTTTGATTTTCAGTCTGTGAGCTTCCTTTTGAGTTAAATGTGTTTCTTGTACATGGCATATTGTTGGATTTTGTTTCTTAACCCAGTGTGCCAGTCTGTTTCTTTTTATTGGTGAGTTAAGACCATTTGTATTGATTGATATAACTGATATGCAATAACTTATCCCTGGCATGATATCTTTCTGTTGTTGGTTTTCTACATTTTCTGATTAATTGTTTGCTCTGCTTAGTGGTTTTCTTTTGTTGTTCTTAATATTGTAGTTATCTTTGTCTCTTACTAGAGTGTTTTTAAATACTCTTTGTAGTGTTGATTTGGTGGTCAGTTGTTCTTTGTCTTGGTACTATCTCATTTCTCCATCAATTTTTAAAGATAGTTTTGCAGGATACATCAATCTGGATTGAAAGTTGTTTTCTTTCAGGATTTGAAATACTTCACTCCATGCTCTTCTTGACTTGAAGGTTTGTGTTGAGAAGTCTGCCGTGATTCTGATAGGTGTTTTATAGGTGATCTGTTTCTTTTCTCTGGCAGTTTTTAGTGTTTTGTTCTTGTGAAATATTTCTGATACACATTATTATATGTCTTGTTGAAGATTTATTTTGGTTATGGTTAACTTGGGTTCTGTATGTCGCACTTACCTGTATATAAGATTCTCTTCCCATGTTTAGAAAATTTTCTGCTATTATTTTTGCCAAGAGCCTTCGTAGGTCATTTGTATGGACCCCTGCTTTTTCATTGATGCCTCTTAATCCTATGTTATTTTTCTTGGAATCATCTTGCAGTTATTGAATTATTATTTCCTGGTTCCTTATTATTTTTAAGAGATCTTCTGTTTCATGATCATAAGCTTCCATGCTATCTTCAAGGTCTGAGATTCTATCTTCAGCTTTATTCAAGTGGTTTTGACAACTTTCAATGGAAATTTTCATTTGCTGAATTTCCCTTTGAATCTGTTTCATGCATTCTATTTGTGTCTCATTTTGTTCATTCAAATTTTCCATCATTTTCTTATGGTCTTCTACTTTCTCGTCTTGATGTTTAGATACACTCAGCATTTCTTTCATAATGATTGCCATTTCAGTTTGTAGCTGAGAGATTATTTCTGACTTTAGTTTCTCTATACCTTTGTGGAGTTGTTTCTTTACTTCAGTTGCTCTCATTTCAAAAAGTTCAGTTGTGTTACCCACCATGTGCTCCATTTCAGTGTCTCTTGGATTTGTTCTCAGTGGACTGCATAATGGAGACTGCCTCTTGCTGTTTCATTTTGTGGTATTCTTCTGAGACCTGTGTGACTGGGCAGGCAGCCTCCTGATGGATTGCACTGAATCTCTGTGCTGGGTAGAGCTTCAATCCTCCAATATCCCTGTGACTAACTGGGGCACAACTCCAGATTATGGCACTGGATCCTTGTGCTCTGTGGTCTGTGAGGCTGGCTTCATGTTCCCCTGGTGTATTTTGTTGGGTTACTCTGGGATGCTGGGCTGGACAATGTTTGTATCCTCCCTGTAGCTATCAGGGTCGCACCTCTGGAGCTTTCTGCTGGGGCCTAAAAGCTGGTTGTGTAATGTTTACAACCTCTGCAGCCCAGGTAGCTAGCAGTGATGCATCCCTGGGGTGTGTTGCTGGACGTTCTGCCTTAATGGGTGGGGGTTGGAATACTCAGGACCCAAATGGCTAGGCAGAGCACACCCTGGAGTTTTGCACCACCACAACCTTGCATCTGGCTGTGAGGAGTTCAGCATCTCTGGAGAATGGGGCAAGCCCATGTGTGCCCCAGCATAGGTGCTAGTGATTTGCTCTTCATCTGATGGAGTTTGCAACCTCTAGGACCTGCCACACAGCCACACCCCTGAACAGTGGAGCTCATGCCTTGTGCTCTAATGAGCAGAACTTAAATTCTCCAAGGCCCTGCAGTTATGTTGGTCGCTCCCAGACTAGCAGCTCTGGGGCTCTGGCCTGGGCTGAACTTTGTACCTCCGTGTCCTGTAAGGCTGTTCAGGCATTCCCTTGATGGGTTGTACTGGGATGCTGGGATGGGCAGTGTTTGATCCGACATGCAGCTAGTGAGGGCTCACTCCTGGTGTGTGTCACTAGACTTTCCACCTTACTTGGTGGGGGTTGGAATCTCGAGGACCCAGGTGGCTAGGTAGAGTACACCCTGCAGTGTGGCACCACCAGGACCTTGTGTCTGGCTGGGAGGAATTCAGAGCCTCTGGAGTACAGTAGTTATGTTTTCTTACACATTATGCCAATAAATGTGTTTAACTGGGGAGCTAAGTGTACATTTTGAGATTTTACTGAAATGCAGTTTTTTATTTCTGTTATTGCATTTACTTTCTGTTATTGAATTCAGTTTTTTGTTTGCTTATTTGCTGGATGTATTCATTCTAAATTATTTTTGGCACTGTTTGTTTTGTTGTCTCTTTTGGATATTCTTGAATAATTTTGGAGTGTTTGATTGGATATTTGTTTTGCTTACAGTGTTCTGTCTAATGGAATGTATTTATTGCTCCATGGATTTTGAAAGATAATTTTTCAGAATAGATTATTCTGTTTTGAAAGTCTTTCTTTCTTTCTTTCTTTCTTTCTTTCTTCATACCTTCCTTCCCCCTCCATCTCCCTCCTTCTTTCCTTCCTTCCTCCCTTCCTTCCTCCTCTCCCTCCATTTTTTCTTTCTCTTTCTCTTTCCTTCCTTCCTTCCTTCCTTCCTTCCTTCCTTCTCACCTTCCTTCCTTCCTTCCTTCCTTCCTTCCTTCCTCCTCTCCCTCCATTTTTTCTTTCTCTTTCCTTCCTTCCTTCCTTCTTGCCTGCCTGCCTTCCTTCCTTCCTTCCTTCCTTCCTTCCTTCCTTCCTTCCTTCCTGTCTTTTAGTTTTAAAGATTCCTCAGGCTCCATTCTTAAAGTTTGCATTGAG
The DNA here is from genome assembly GCA_004363535.1 of Dasyprocta punctata. Classification (NCBI taxonomy): domain Eukaryota; kingdom Metazoa; phylum Chordata; class Mammalia; order Rodentia; family Dasyproctidae; genus Dasyprocta; species Dasyprocta punctata. The sequence continues at coordinate 24,427 of RJWM01024238.1, read as the reverse complement.
AATTCTGCTGTCTCCCTAGTGGACTTATCTTTTTATGTAAGTTTTTCTTTTCTCTGCCAGCTTTCTAGAAAATTTTTTTTCTCTTTAGTGATCTGGGACAGTTCCTGTCTCATGCTTGCTTTCCTCTAAACTTTTATACTTTGTATCTTCTTTGGGAAAGTAGTAAATCATTGTGAGCATTTTGATGCATTGGCTCTTCATGTTCTGTTTTTGGGTTTTGCTTCATTTTGTGTTCTTTTTGTGGTGTTGAGAGTTGAGATAAAATGAAGGAAATTTTTTGTGGATCTCAAGATCTCTTTAGTTATGCTGTATTTTCCAGTATTGTGTTACTTTATTTTTGCAAATATTTTTTACCTTTCAACCTACTAAAGTAATTTCAATCCTTTTATTGTATAGTAATAAAAGAATTTATACTGGTGATCCCAGTGTCAGTAAAACAAAACATACATCAATTATTACCATTTGGTCTTGTTTTGCCAATTTTACACTTTGTCAAACCACTGAAGGATATATTGTAATGCTATCTGTCAAACACTTAGAATGGAAATAGTGGGGAAAAGTGAAGAAAAAAGGAATAAGCAAAGATCTATAAAAATGTAATGAGAGAAACTTGAGAATCTAAATAATTAAATACATTTTAATATAGCTTATCAGTCATAATTATAACAATAATTTTTTCAATTCTATAGAAACAACTAAATTTCTTTGTTAATTCTTAATGGTTATTAGGTCTTTATCCATGGCTATTTTAAGGTTTGATCTGAGTTAAATGTTTTATTTCTATGTTTGTCTACAAGTCTTATACAAGTAACTATAATCCTAATAAATATTTTAAAGAGCTTTAAGACAAAATTAGAAATAACACAAATACTAGTTTTTCATAACTTTGAGGCCACAGCATTAAACTATACAGAATTTCAATAAAGACACTCATAAGTTTAAGTTTGAAAAATCACCAAATTTGAGTGGGCATGATTATCAGGTACCACAAATTACAAATTGAGTCTAGAGAATGTTCTGGGCCATTTTTGTCCTTTCCTTTGAACCACAGTGGGACAAGTAAACTCCCCTGGAATGAGAAAACTCCCTGATTTCTTCTCATCACAGTTGAAGCCCTATAACTAGTGATAGTGTGTCACTCACAGGACAAGATAAGACCTGCTGAGTATTACAAGAATCTTTAAAGCTTTGTATCAGCAGTTGTAAAAAGTTCCACCTGGGGAAATTAAAATTTCCTTATTACCTCTAGTCGTTATTGCAAGAATACCTTGTTCCATTTTAAAAGCCTTGCCATCCTAGCTGCTTAACTAACACATCCAATTATACAATTATCATTTTTGTCAATGTGAATGTGATCAATAAACACCAAAATTCTGGTTATTTAGTGACCTTTTTCTCCCTATGGACAACTAGTCTTTCTAAATCCCCATTGTAGTGCTATTTTGTCTCTTGCATTTTCATTTAGCTGAGTACTATAAAATGTTTCAGGCAATTGGAGACTCAACTGCAGAAGTTCCTAATACATAGTGAGTAATTATTTCCACTAATAAAATATAATTTTTAATCACTGATACTTTTTTGTGGAAATATTTTGATCAAAGGGTAAAATATAAGGAACAAAAAACTAGAACACTATTGATGTGGGACCTTTAAAATGGATTTGAGTAGCTTTATTAAGATCTCAGGCAGGTCAATTTGCTAAAGTTTTGAACTGTAGTACAGTATTGTGTTGAAATTTAGTCTGGGCAGAACCATGTTTACTAAAATAGTGTAAACTTTTTGACATATGGGGTGAACACCTCTCAAACTGCAGAAACAGAAATTTTCTGTGTAATAAAATAGTATTTTTGTGCTGGGGACAAAGCTTTCATTGCATGCACTTTTAAAAATCTTGCAAATTCAAACCATAACAAAGTATTAAAAGTAAAGTGTATGAAGATAAAGTAGAAATATTCCACTTAATAACCAATAGAGATCATGATTTCCTCCCTCAGAAAAACACAGATTTTCACAGTTAAAATATCAAATCCTAACAACTAGACCACCAGGGACCTGGAATGGCAGTATTGGTAGAAGGTAAAACAGAAGAAACTGATTTAAAGAATTTTTTTTTTGCCATAGTGCCTCTTATTATCTTCAAAATATCTGCCCATGCCATCATATGTAATAAAATAAAATAAAATAAAATAAAGCAGAATAAAATCAATCAAAACAAAGCTGTGAAAGTGATACAGAATTTCAAAACAAGATTACAGGAAATTAACAATGGCTACAATAATATATCTTGTTATCTTCAAAATAGCTGTTCATGCCATCAGATATAACAAAATCAAACCAAATAAATAGAATAAAACCAATCAATACAAAACAATGAAAATGATACAAAACTTTAAAATAACATTAACAATGGCTACCACCTTCCCTTTTAGATATTTCCTCCCCTTTCACTTCCACAATATCTATTGTACATTTTGTATCCCACTAACTCCTTCAGTTTTATTTTATACTAGGAAGGTAAAATGATGCTGACCTGAGTCCAAACCATTTCACTCATAAGCATGATCACAAGTTGAATTCATTTACCTACAAGAGCCTCATGATTATCCTTCTTATTAGCTGAATATCTTTCCATTGCATAAAAATGCTGTATCTTTTATTATTCATTCTGTGATTGATGGGCAAGCTACCCCTGTTTTTTTCTGATTTAAATTTGTAATCCAAAGACTACCTTTGCTAATGTTTTATTTACTGTTTGGATAGAGGCAATCTTTTCCAGAACTATTATTTATAAGCTCCTGGAGCCAGTGACAGCCATGTGGGCCAGGAGTAGAAACAAGAAGCCAAGCCCCTGCCAGCACCAGTCATGGGCCAGAAAGAATCAAGTCAACCCCTTCCCATAAGCCAGAAGCAGTCATAGACCAGGAGGAGAACCAAGAAGCTAACTACTTTTCATGTACCAGTGGCAGTCATGGCCCATGTAATGAGAGCCAAGAAGCCAACAACCTCCTCAGAGCCAGATGCACCCATGCAGGCCAGGAGGAAAACCTAGAAGCCAATCCCCTTTTGTAAGCCAGTAGCAGTCATGGCCCAGGAGGAGAAGCAAGAAGCCAACCCCCTTCTGAGAACCAGTGGCAGTCATTCAGGCCAGAAGTTGAACCTAGAAGCCATTCCTCTCCCAAGAGCTATCAGCAGTTGTGGGCTGGAAAAAGAATGACAAAGCCTAACCTAATCCCCTTCTGTGAATCAGCTGATGTGTGAGCTGGGAAACAAGAAGTACCAATAAGCAACCAGCTGATTGTGAGGAGCACATGCTGAGATGATAGCTAATGAAGTTAAATAAATAAATACATAAATAGCAACTTAATGTTTATATTGTTTGATTGAGTTTGCAGGCCTAAAGCCAGTAGTCTGAGAATCTATTTAGAGGATAACAATATTCAACATAGCAACTACAGGGAATTTCCTTCTGTCTTGTTTTTAAAATTCAGTATTTTTGTTCCTGGTTTTTATTATTATTTTTTTGGTTCTGTTTTATTATGTCATTTTATTTCCTTTAAAAATAAAATATAAAAACTTCTAATTGTCTTGGAAATAATTTTTACTGGCTCTAAACCCATTTTGTTCAATTACATATGAAGAGAAACTAATTTTTGAATTTTCAAATATTGCAACTTAGATCAATTGGAGTGTTTGATTATTCTTAATTATATTAGGCCATTTTCCTATGTACTGGAAAGATAAGATATTGTAAGTATTTACATAAAACCAGTTATTTTCAGAGAGAGTTCATACTGCCATGAAAAATTTTGTATAATTTAGAGACCATTGAGATGTGGCAAGTTAGGGTTGGGTTATATTTTGTTTTGCTCTGGATTTTGTAATTTTTTTGAGGGGAGTCTCTTTTTTCTCTGTTTTTTACACAGTTTAAGTTGTTTGCCTTTCTTTTGTTTTCTTCTACCAATCTTCTTTGTCTGTTTACTCAATTACTTCTTGAATTTATGATACATTCATGAGACATGACATTGTCTCTTTTACTGTTTCACTTAAATATGCCTTCACTTTCTTATTCACTCTCTCTTTTGCCCTTCAGTTTCCCACAACTCCAATGATATCCTTGCTCTCTGTTCTTAATTCTATATTTGACCTGATTCATCATTCTATCTTATCCACTACCCTTCTTAACACCCACTCTCCTCAACAGGGTAAAATCACTCAACTAAAGAGAAAATCAATGCATCCAATATGTGGTATCTGTTGAATTTTGTTGTATAAAAGAATTACAGAATTTTCTCTTGTCAGTAAAGATATCAAGTTAATAGCACAAGTCATCAGTAGCTAAGGCATACTTTAAATTATTATCACTAAATGTAACACTTTAACCAGGATGTCATACATGTAATAAACAATTTTCTTCCTTGTATGATAGCACTGTGATTGCATGAGGTCATAATCGTCTCAATAGTCCAATCCCAAAGGACTGGTTACTGAGCCAAATAGCAACTTTTCACCTTTAGCAAATTGGTATGGGAGTTTACTTGGATACAGATTTAAAAAAAAACCTAGTGGCACATGCTTTTAATCCAGTACTTGGAAGGCTAAGGCAGGTGGATTGTTACGAGTTCAAGACCATACTGGGCTACAGAGTGACTTTGAGGCCAGCCTGAACTGCATAGTGAGACCTTGTCTCAAAAAAGTAGGGTGGGAATTTGGCTCAATGGCCTAAGCACCTTCTTGGCAGGCATGTGGTTGTGAGTTTGATCCCTGGTACCAAAAAATAAAAATAAAAGTAAAAATAAAAAAACCCCTATATTTCTGACATCTCTGCAACACACATCTCCAAAGAAAGCCTCAAGATTAGTGATAAAGCTATCTGCCATAAGAAATTGCCAAGCAGCAACACAGAAAAGAAAATAAAATAATAGACAGAAATTTGAAAATGATAAATTGAAGAAGCAGTATGCAACTCCAGATCCTCCGGTTCAAACAGGACAAACCTAGAGCACAACGAGATGGTGGAAATTGGAAGTCAAACACTGGAATTTGGGTTGGGAGTTTGGCTTAGTGGCATAAACACCTCCCTGGCAGGTGCAAGGTTGTGAGTTTGATCCCTGGTGCCCCCCCCCAAAAAAAAAAAAGGAAAAAAAAAGAAAAAAAGAAACACTGAAACATTCTGAAATGACAGAAGTGGAAAAACAAAAGGAAAATATTGAAAAAGGTCCCTCAGGTACAAACAATATGATTCTCAAAATGAAAGATATTAGAATGAAATGGATAAAAATGCAGCAGAGCTTAAGAGAATGAAGGAAACCATAAAATCCCAATGTAGGAAAGAAAAGGAATCCATGAAATAGATCTACACAGAAATCTAGGAGATTAAAACTCCATTGAAATTATATGCAACAAATACAATTAAGGTGAGGATACATTAGCAAATTTAGAAAATAGAATTGCAACTTGTGACCTGAAAAGAAAGATACATTAAAAGTAGTAAGATTTTCATGAAAAATAAATCCAACAGCTGCAAGATGAGTCAAAGAAGAAAAATATAAAATTGAATGGAATCAATGAGAAAGCTGGAGATGGTGCCAATATTATTTAAAAACTTCACAGAAATAATGGCAGAAAACTTTTCAAGAATTGATAAATAATTTGACATAAAATAAGTGAAACACAGAAATTCAAACAACAATGACCAAAATAAATCTATACCAAGACTTAAAATAACCAAGATTCCAAAATTTCAGTGCAAGAAGAAAACATTGAAGGCAGTTAGAGGAAAGAAATAAATCACTTATAAAGGAAAGCACATCATTAATGACAACAGAGTTCACAACACAAATTCTTAAATAAAAGGCCTATTCAAGTGAGGAATTTAAAATGCTAAAATAAAACTAGCTCCAAGCCAGATAAATGTACCCCTTAAAATGATCTTCCAAAATTAACAGAGAATAAGATACTTCCATGATACAGAAAACATGAAGAAACTCATGACCACAAAAACCGCCTCTTCAAAATACCCTGAAGCATATATTATAAAGATAAAATAAAGATCACAACCATGAGAGATCAATAAAAATAAGGGAAAATGCAGAGCAAGCAATTAAACAGAGGGATAAAAGGGGAACAAACAAGAAAATAGTATGATAAAAGTATGCTAATACTTATCTTTTATCACCATCAATGTAAATGGTCTCAAATCACCAGTGAAAAGAAACAGACAGGCAGAATAGATCAAGAAACAAGATCTAACAATACATAGCATTCAAGAAACATATTTAACACAAAGATAAATTCATGGACTCAAAGTCAATGGATGGAAAATAATACTGTATGCAACAGGATTCCAGAAAGAACAGGGATAGTTATCCTATTTGTAGGCAGTGTGAATTTCAAGTCTGGCCAACAAAGATGAAGAGGGTCACTACAAGGCAAGGTTCAAAGAAGAAGAGATAACAATCATAAATATACATGCAGCAAACACTCATGCACTAAACCATATAATGTAAATACTAGTAGATCTGGAAAATCAAATAAACATTAATCCAGTTGTAATGGGGAATATTAATCTAATTGTAAGACATTAATATAATGTCTTACAATTAGATCAATCAGAAAAAAATAAAGAAATATCAGAACTAAGACAAACCTATGAACAAAGGGACTTAGGCATCTGCGGGGTGTTCCAACTCAAAACATCAGAATACACATTCTTCTCAGCAGCACATGAGACATTTACCAAAATAAACCATATATTAAGTCATTTGTGGGTTAATATTCCTAAGTAAATGCAAATGAATTAAATTTATCCCATGCATATCATCTGACCATTGTGCAACAAAACTGGAAATTAATGACAAAGGAAATCATAAATCCATATAACAGTTTTGGAAATATGACCATTTTCAATATGTTGGTTCTTCTTATCCAAGAGCAAAGGATACCTTTCCATTATCTAATGTCTTCTTTAATCTCCTTTTTTAGAGAACTATTATTTTCAACATATAGATCTTTTACATTCTTAGATTGATTCATTTCATTTTTTATTTTTTGAATGCTATAGTGAAACCTGTTATTTTCTTAATTTCTCTCTCAGTGAGTTTGTTGTTTGTGTACAGGAATGTTACTGATTCAGATAATACAAAACTTCAAAAATTAGAAAGTTAATACATTAATATATTGCATATTGTTATCTTAGAAGTAGTTGCTCAGATTACAAGACTTAAGCACTTAAAAAGATCAGAAAAAAAGTTTAAAAAGAACACACAGCCAGGCATTGTGATGCACTCCTGTAATCCCAGCACTTGGGAGGCTGATGCAGGAGGATTGTTTGCAAGTTCAAGACTTGCCTAGGCTAAAAAATGAGCCCAAGGCAAGCCTGATCTGCACAGTGAGATTGTGTCTCAAAAAGACAAATAAAATACAATAAAAATAAAAACAAAAACAACAACAAAAACCCCACAAAAATGCATAACCATATGGAAATTATATTACACTTTCATGAGCCACAAATGGGTCACAGAAGAAATTGAGAGGAAATTAAACAATATCTACAATTAAATGAAAATACTGTTAGTACATACTGGAACTTGAGACTCAATTAAATTAGTTACATGAGAAAAAATTTATAGCAGTGAATTCTCACACCAGGAAAAAAGAACAAACTTAGATGAAGACCTTACTGTTGAACCCCAAGCTCCTAGAAAAGAAAGAACAAAATAAACCAAAATGGCCTATGAGATAGGAAACTATAAATATCAGAGCAGAAGTTAATGCAAATGAGACAAACAAAACAATACAAAGAATCAATGAATCACAGACTTAGTTCTTTGAAAGTTTAAATAAAATTAATTGAGAAAACTCTAGCCAACTCTATAAAAAAGATAACTAAAAGACTGAAATTCAATAAATTAAGAAAAAAAGGGTAAATTACAACAAATGCTGTATATCCAGAAGATCAATACCTATGTTAAAAAAAACGGTACTTATAAAGTTGAAAACAGCACAAAAGGACAGAGCTTGGACACATTTGAATTACCAAAATTGAGTCAATAAAATGTATATATATTAAATAACCTGATATCAGTCAATGAAATTGAAAATACAATTAATGATACATCCAACAGAGAAAAGATTTGACCCTGAATGATTCGATGTTGAATTCTACAAGAAATTAAGAGAAGACCTAATGTCTCTAATACAGAAACTTTCTAGAGAAATTGAAAGAGAAGCAATATTTCCAAATACATTCCTAGAACCAAGTTTCAGTTTTCACAGAAAACTACAGAACAACCTCTATAATGAACAATGATGCTAAAATTTTTAATGAGATACTGACATACAGAATGCAGTACAACATCAAAAAGACCATACTCCATGACTGAGTACAATTCATCTCAGAGATACGGGGATAGGTCAATACATATAAATAAATGTGGCAGACCTAGGGGCCACTGGGATCATTGGTCTCACACCCCTCCTTGCCCCACAGACCAAGGAGCTGCTGGGATTGTCAGTCTCACCACATCTGGCTCCACACACCTAAGGGCCAGTGGAATTGCCTTCCTCACCCCTCTCCTAGCAGCAAGGGTCTAGGTTCTAGTGGGGTTGTTGGATGTTACCCCACTTTGCCACATGGATGTTTAGGGCCAGTGAGATCAGTGGTCTCAGTCTTCTCCTTGCCACATGACCTCAGACATAGGCAAGATCTTCAGTCACCCACCCCCATACCCAAAAGACCACAGCAGCCCATGGACAATTAGAGACCCTTTCCACCACCTGCAGAACCTTGGTGCATGGTGGGAGCCTCAACACTTCACCCACACAGAGAAACTTAGTGGGCTTGCAATAGTGTGGTGGGTTACTATTTCCAACAGAGGACCTCAATGTGTAAACAGGAGTAGCAGTGAACTTCCCCCTGTATAGGACCTTGGCAAGTCTGGCAAGGATGTAGGTGAGTCCTTCTTCCATACAGAGAATACCAGGTGGACTGAGGAGAGTGCTGACAAGGCCTTCCACAAACCAGAGGAAATCAAAAGGGCCTAAGAGACACCAGTGACACAGTAGGGTCCCAGCTGAGGTGCACACTGTAGCCATGTAGATCTGGTGGCCTGGAACAGCCTGAAGCCATAGTAATAACAGGAACTAAAGGTTGATTTATATGGATATTCCAAGGCTACTCAGCCTAGAAATAATATAGGACTCACCCAACATGGCCTGCAGGAAGAACCTGGGTAATTGGCCCCTCCCTTTCATTGTGGGACCCAGCAATTAGACAAACATCAACCACACAGTGAGACCCAAAGACACACACTATGGACAGTTGAGACTAGTGAGATTGAAAATATCAATTAACCCAAGAGGTGAACATGACAAAACAAAAAAGCAAAATGCAATCTCAAACATCCAGTCCATCAGTAACAAGTACAGGAGATATCAACATAGAGGACATTAGAAGTCATACACCTGAAACTTCTGAAAACATAGCAAGTGAAAGAAAGAAATGAATCCATGAGACCATAGAGGATATTAGGTTAGAAATAATCACTCACATAAAGAAAGAAATGACAACCTTAATAAAGGAGATGCTCAGTATAACTGGAGAAGACATAGATAAAAAAGAAAAAGTACAGGAGCATGAAAAAAATGAAGGAAACCTTGAGTGAACAATATAGAAAAGAAGCAGAATGCTTGAAACAAATTCAAAAAAGTATCCAGGAAATAAAAAATTCTATTAAAAACTGGCAAAACCATTTGAATGAACTGAGGATAGAATTTTGCACCTTGAGAACAGGATCACAGCTTGGAATCATAAAGGGAAAGAACTTTCAAAAATAACAAGGCAGCATAAAATGACACTTCAGCTTCAAGATGATGCAAAGAGAAACAACAAAACTAATAGGTATCAATGAAGATGCAGGTGTCAATGCAAATGACCCAGATAAAGTATTTGCAGAATTAGTGGCAGAAAATTTTCCAAACATGGGAAAAGAATTGGAAATACAGATAAGCAATGCATATAGAATGCCAAACAGTCATAACCAAAATAAATCTACACTCAGACAAATATTAGTTAAAATCCCAGAAACCCAGCATAAAAACAGAACAGTAAAAGCTGTGAGAGAAAATACACAATTCAAGTATCAGGGAAAGCCCATTAGAATCATGGCAGACTTTTCAGCACAAACCCTCCAGTTAAGACAAGCATGGAATGAAGTATTTCAAGCCCTGAAAGAAAACAATTTTCAATCCACATTGATGCACCCTGCAAAAATTTCTTTGAAAATTAATGAAGAAATAAGATACTTCCATGACAAACAGCAACTGAAGAAATTCATGTCCACCAAACCAACCATAGAAAGACTACTGAAAGACATACTAGAGATAAAAATGACTACAGTTCCTAAACAACAGAAAGAAACCAGCAGATAGGGCAAACATTTAAACAAGAGGGAAAACAGAAAACCAACAATGGGAAGATAATCTGACAGTTGAGCCAGTGCATATCAGTTATACCCATAAATGCAAATGGCCTCAATTCATCAATTAAAAGAAATAGGTTGAAAGAATGAATCAAAAAACAGGATCCAGCAATATGCTGTATACAAGAAACACATCTGACTCAAAAGAAAATTTATAGACTAGAAGTCAAAGGATAGAAAACAATAATCCATGTGACAGGAAGCCAGAAAAAGCAGGGGTAGCTATTCTGTTTGCAGACAACGTGCACTTCAAACCAAAATTGATCAAAACAGATAAAGAAGGTCACTACACACTTATTAGGGGAAAAATTCATGAGGAAGAGCTAACAATCATAAATATACATGCACCAAATATAGGAGCATCCAACTGTATAAGACAAATACTAATAGACATGAAAAACAAATGCACGTTGACACAGTTGTAAATGGGGACCTTAATACCTCATTGTCACAAAGAGATCAACTAGGAAAAACTCAGCAAAGAAATAACAGAACTGAATCAAACCTGTGAACAAACGGACTTAGACTTTTAAATAGTGTTCTATCCAACCACATCAGAGTACACAAGTTTTTCAGCTGCACATGGGACTTTCTCTAAAATAGACCATACATTAGTCCCTAGAACATTCTTACATAAATGCACAGGGGCTGAAATTATCCCATTCATATTAGCTGACCATAGTGAACTGAAATTGGAATTTAATCACAAATTCTGTAAAAACTACATAAATACATAGAAATTAAACTCTTGAACAGCCAATGAGTTACAGTTGAAATTAAAGAAAAAATTAAACAATACCTACAATTCAATGAAAATGTATATGCAGCACACCAAATCATGTGGAACACAATGAAAGTGGTCTTAAGAGGGAAATGTATAGCACTGAATTGTCACATCAGGAAAACAGAGTGAGCATAAATAAATAAATAAATAAATAAATAAATAAACTAATGCTACACCTCAAGCTTCTAGAAAGAGAAGAGCAAGTCAAGCCCAAAGCTCATAGAAGAGAGGAAATTATAAAGATCAGAGCAGAAATTAACACAACTGAGACTAAGAAAACAGTACAAAGAATTAAAGAATCAAATAACTGTCTCTTTGTGAGAAAAAACAAAATTGATGAACCTCTAGCCAACCTTATTAAGAAAAAGAAAGGAAAAACTCAAATTCATGCAATAAGGAATGAAAAAGGTGAAATACTACAGATCCCATGGAAATTCAGAAGATCATGAATACCTACTTTGAAAATCTTTACTCACATAGGGTGGAAGATACAGGGGACATGGAGAGACTTCTAGAAACAAATGACTTAGCAAAGCTGAATCAAGAAGATATAATTTTGAATAACCCAATATCAGCTACTGAAATTGAAAATGTGATTAAAAACTTATCAACAAAGAAAAGCACAAGTCATGATGGATTCAGGACTGAACTCTGTAAGAAAATTAGAGAACATTAAACACCAAGAGTTTAATGAAATTGAAAGATAAGCATTTCTCCCTAACTCATTCCTGGAGGAAAGTTTTACTCTGATACCAAAATCAGAGAAAGACCCAACCAAAAAGGAGACTTATAGGCCAATCTCCCTAATGAAAATCAGTGCAAAAATTTTCAATAAAATCTTGGCAAATAGAATGCAGTAAAACATCAAGAAGGTTATATATCATGACCAAGTGGGATTTATCCCAGGATTGCAGTGATGGTTTAACATAAATAAATCAATAAATGCAATACACCACATCAACAGAACCAAAGACAAAATTCACATGATCATCTCAATAGACACAGAAAAAGCTTTTGATAAAGTCCAACACCTGTTCATGACAGAAACCCTACAGAAACTTGGAATAGATGGTATGTACCTCAATATGATAAAAGCCATCTTTGACAAACCAACATTCAACATTATACAAATGAACCAAAACTGAAAGCTTTCACTCCAAAATAGGGAACAAGGTAAGGATGCCCACTATCAACACACATATTCAACATAGTTCTGGAAACATTAACCAGAGCAATTAGACAAAAGAGAAAAATAAAAGGAATAAGCATAGGAAAGGAAGAATTTATAGTATAACTATTTGCAGATGACATGATACTCTACATAGAAGACCCCAAAAACTCTATCAAAAGACTACTAGAGTTAATAAGCAAATTCAGAAATGTAGCTGGATATAAAGTCATCATTCAAAAATCAATCACATTCCTGTACACAAACAACAAATAAATGCAATACACCACATCAACAGAACCAAAGAGATAAATTATGGAAGTGACACCTTTCCCAATAGCATCCAAAACAAAGAAATACTTAGGCATCAACCTAACAAAGGATGTAAAGATCCATATGTTGAAAACTACAGTACTCTAAAACAGGAGACTGAAGAGGATGTCAGAAAATAGAACATATCCTTTACACTTGGCTGGGGAGGATCAACATTGTGAAGATAGCCATACTAACAAAACTGTTACACAGATTTAATGCAATCTCAATCAAAATTCCATTAACATACCTTACAGATCTGGAGAAAACACTCCTAAAATTCATCTGGAACCAAAAGAGACCTAGAACAGCAAAAGCAGTTCTAGGCAACAAAAGCAAGACAGGAGTCATCTCAAAACCTGATTTGAAATTATACTACAAATCTACAGTGATAAAATCAGCAAGGTACTGGCAACAAAACAAAACAAAACAAAACACCCCCACAGATATGAGGATCAATGAAACAGAATAAAAGTTGCAGACACAACTACAAAGACACTTATCCATCTTATATTTGACAAAAGGCCTAAACATGTTCACTGAAAGAAATGTAGCCTCTTTAATAAATGGTGCTGGAAAAATTGGCTTTCCACATGCCAAAGACTGAAACTAGACCCATGTTTTTCACCACACACTAAACTAAAGTTAAAATGGATCAAAGATCTAAATATTAAAGTAGAAACACTAAATCTACTGGAGACATGATAGGTAGAAATCTTGAAGACATGGGGTAGGCAAAGAATTCAGAAACAAAATGCAAAGTTCATGGGAAGTATTTCAAAGAATCAACAACTGGCATCTCTTTCATTTCAAAAAAATCACCAACAGAGTAAAAAGAAAATTTTCAGAGTGGGAAAGAATTTTAGCCAGCTGTCCCTCAGACAAAGGATTATATCTAGAATATGTAAAGAATTGAAGAACATCAGGCCCCCTAAGTTCAAAGGCCCAATCCAAAATGGGCATCTGAGATGAACATGCACTTCTCAGATAAAGAAATACAAATGCAGATAAATACATGAAGAAATACTCAATATCACTGGTCATTCGAGAAATGCAAATTAAAACAACATTGAGATTCTGTCTCACTCTAGAAAGAATGGCTGCTATCAAGAAGTCAACTGATACCAAATTTTGGCAGGGCTGTGAGGAAAAAGGAACACTTCTCCACTGCTGGTGGGAGTATAGACTGGTGCAACCACTGTGGAAATCAGTGTGGATATTCCTCAAAAACTAAGGTTGGAAGTCCCATTGAATCCAGCTATTCCCCTTCTGAGTAGTTTCTCAGAAAAATCAAAAATGTTATGCCACAGTGATATATGTGCATCCATGTTTATAGCAGCACAATTTGTAATAGCTAAATCTTGGAAACAATCCAATGCCTACCAACTGCAGAATGGATAAAATAATGTGGTATTGCTTTTTACAGTGGAATATTACTCTGCTATCAAAAAGGATATTTTCTGCACAATGTTTCATGTCTATATCCTATACTCTAAACAAGTACTGTGAATATAACAATGCAAAATATATGGATTAATGTTAGTTTCCTATTGACCTATTTTGAAAGTCTGTTTTACTGTCATCTCTTACTTTTTTGTTTAAAATTTTTTTAATTAAAAAAGTACAATATTAAGGCTTTTGTAGGTAAGTGGAGGCAACTCAAGACCATACTCATAAGTGAAATAAATTAAACTCACACATAAATATTGTATTATTGTCTAATATCAAAAATAATAAAAATAAAAAACTGAAAGATTGATGAGGTCCAAAATGTATAACAGATATTGTACTAATGAAAGGGAAAGAAAGTGCTCCAATGGAAAGAACAACTGGGATAGGTAAAAGGAGAAAAGGTAGAAAGGAAGAGATTATTATGTTGGTAAACATATAAAAATGCATATATGTATATGTATGCTAGATAGATAAACACATTGATAATCTCTGTTAGTTTATCAAAAAGAACAGTTTGTGTTTACATTTTGTGATCATTTTTATGCCTAGATCTTGTAACCTGGACAACTACTTCTAAGACACCAATATGCAGGGTATCAACTAGTGTTCACTTCCTGTTTTTTTAAAATTCTATATCATTTCTATCAGTTTTTCTGTTCTGCTTTTAAAAGTTAAAAAAAAATGTCCCTAGAGAAAAAGAGTCTTTGGCAACCCACTTGGCACCCCTTCTATCTCTTTCCCAGACAGAAGATTTCTGCCTCCCAATAAATATGTTCTGCTCTCAACCTCTATTGTGCCTAAAATTCATTCTTCAGTTTTAGTGAATACTAACTCAGGCTGGACATCTAGTAGCTTGGGAGTTTCATTCCACTATATCAGTATCAAGGTGATACCTATTGAGAATGTCAATCCTATTGTATTCCCAAATAATGAATATGGTAATCCAAGTACTGAAATCTTTTCTCTAGTTTTCCTTATAATCCAAGAAGTTACATTTATAAATCCATGACGTTATTGGAATCCTGGTAAGTTAGTTCCAATCTACCACCTCCAATGCAACCCACAGTGAGAGTAAACATTCTGAGACATATTCAAGGCTAAGGTCAGCTAGGGGGTCCTAAATCCAATCCTCATGAGGACATGCAGACAAAGGCCATGATCCTAGGCCTCTCCCAGAATTTATTAACTAGTGAAGCAAGGGGGTGGCTTGAGGATGAGTGACAGTGAGGATGGCAGGAACTACATAAGTAACAAGCTGGCTAACAAGGTAGTGAGAAAGGTATTTCTGCAAAATGCAGATGAAGATATGCAAGGGGCTCAATTTGTACAACCCAATTAAGATAGCAACTGAATTGTATTAGGACCCTGCTGCTTCAGTTTTTGATATGCAAACTTTATGCTCTGGGAACTCATAGCCTCTTTCTTGAGGCTCATCCCCAGTTGACATTCCTGGAGCTTACTGGCTCTGCAACTTGTTGTGCTTTATACATTTTACAAAGGTCACTTTGGGAGCAAACAGGACACTGATGACTTTAAAGACTATATACCAGTACCTGCTTCTGATATGTAAAATTTTATGCCCTGGGGACTTATAGCCTCTTTCTTGAAGTTCATACCCTGTTGACATTCCTGGAGCTCACTGGCTCTGCCATCCCACTGTGCCTATATATTTTATAGAGATCACTATGGGAGGCAACAGGACACTGTTGGATGGCTTTAGAGATTACATATCAGTACATCAGCTAGCCTTGTTTGCAATGCTTAGGGCCAATTGAAGAGAGAAGGATGTATCATACTCAGCTCTGTATACATCAACATAAGGAAATAAGTCTCAATATAATCAAAGTTGCAGCAATTGCTCTGCATTCAAGGGGACCCACTCAAGTTGTCTCCACAAATCCCTGATGTTTATACTTAGGTTGTAGCTGTATTTGTTTTGTTTTGAGATCTGTCCCATAGCAGGAGGTGTTTGTTTTCCCCTATAGTTGCAAGTTATCTGGTCTTCTACTGTGGCTCTCTGAGAGCCCCACCCTGTCTGACTGCCTATAATATTTCTTCCTCTTCTTTTTCTCATTCTTCTCCTTCCTCTCCTTCTTTTCCTCTTCCTTCTCCTTCTTCTCCTCTTCCCCCTTCTTATTCTACTTTTTCTTCTTCTGTGACAGAAATCAAATGCAGGATCTTGCACTTGCTGGGCAAGCACTTTGCTGCTGAGCTACATCCATGACCCCCTATAATATTTCTCATTAACTCAGCTGCCTATAACAGATGAAAACAAGTGATAAGAGAAGATGTACATAGGCAAATACTGCTCTTATTCACTAAGCAATTGTACAGTAGTAATCTGTCATTTTAAAAAACTCTGACTTTGACCTCACTTAGACAATCTAGGATATTACAATGCCATTTTTTCTCCTTTACTGACACTAAAGTGAAGGCTTAGACATCCTTTTTCTTTTCAGGTTTTGTGATGTCATTATCCACAGTGATTTTTGGCTCTCAGATTTGCCTAGTTTCATATCTCACAATCTTGCCTCACTATTACTTTGCCTCATAAATAAATTTTTGCCCTATATTTCTCAAGGTGTGCAATTACAGTGGTGCAAAGAATGAAAAATTACAGAGTTGAGATCTTAATTCATTCACCAAGAGACTGAGGATGCTTCTTTAGTGTAAGAGAGTTTAAGGGAAACAGCAGTAAGCTGAGACCTCTGTGGTTTTTTATAACTCAAAGAAAGAAGAACAAAGACATCATAGTAAAAGTACTTGCATCATTTTTGTAAAATGGTTTTGGACAAGGGACAGAAAGGGAATGGGATCTATTTTAAGGATAAGGGGTCACATAGGTAGGGAAAACATAGCATGAATGCCTCACTGATGTTTAAAATTAAACAAGAATCCTCCTAAGGCAACTTCTGCCTATACAGTTATACTTGAGAAGTTAGAAAGACAAAGGCAAAGAAAGAGAAAGAAATCAGGTCCAGGAATATCACAGGTAGCATGATTAACATGAGAATCATTCATTTCTTCTTTACTTCACTAAGGTCTCCTACTCATCCATTATGAAAGGACAGGGAACAGTCATGCAGGCTGGAAGGAATCCAGGGAGAAGACTAAATGCAAACAGAGAGCTAATCAGATTGCAGGACTCTACACAGTGAAAAGGAACTGAGATCAAAGCCCGTGAGTCTTTCAACTCTCTCCTTCAGCTTTCTCACCTTCAAATATATCATTTTTTATTTTCAGCCAAATTTCTTTAACATGTTGACACAGTTTAAGCAATCTTGCTAAGGAAAAGGGGCAGAATAGCCTAGGCAAACATGTGTGAAGAAAATTTATTTTTGATTTTTCTGACTATTGTCATCCAGATGTGCTCTAAATTTAACCGTGCATTTCAGGAGCCCCAGTACTGTTGTTCCTAAATCTCTTCCATATTTAACTCATATTCATTTTTTTTCCTTTGGTCAGGGCTTTCCCATAGTTGTTTGCAGTAAAAGCTAGATTCAAGTCACAAAGTAAACAATTAACTACAGTTTACATCATCTATACTAATTTGGCAAAAATAGGCTTAGAATCTGTACTGTGAAACAATCTTTTCTCTATTTGAGACTCAAATTTGGCAGTGCAAAACAATATAATGCTTGTACTGTGAAGATGAAATTCAGCTCCTACTTTATATGGAAAAGATTCAGAAGCAGGATGGAATAAAATAAATAAATCCCAATTTTAATCAAATATCTGTGAATCTTGGAATCTTAAGAGAAAAATACATTGGCCTCTTGCTGAGTCCCTACAGTAGAAAAACATATGGGTTCATTGCTGGTAATAAAAAAGTCATTGTAGAAAGAACTGGTGGGGCATCAGAAAGTCACTACTAATCTTTTGCACAAAATGCTAATATAAAGGCAAGTCAAGGTGATACAGTGGAATAAAACTTTCAACCTACTAGATGTCTGGTGTGAGTTAGTGTTCTCTAAATTGAAGAATGAAGGTGGTGAAGAGGAGAATATATTTATTGAAAGACAGGAATCTGCCTGAGAGAGAGACAGAAGGGGTCCCAAGTGGGTTGCCAAAATATCTGTTTTTTCCAGGGACTTTATAGAGTAAAACCACAAGGTAACATGGGTCCAAGATGGGATAATCTTAGAACTTGCAATGCAGATGGGCACTAGGTGGGACAAAACTATTGTCAACCAATAAGATTAATTGTTCAGGTAAAATTGGCCAAAACAGGGACAAATGGGGAATCACATAGCAAGCAGGCATGCTTAAAGAGTAGTGACTCTTCTTATAGGAAGTTGGGAGGGTGACTCCTGGCTTCTTCAAGGTGATCTATACCTATTTAGTATCAATCCCTGGTACTGGGTGTGGTGGTACAGGGCTTTAATCCCAGCACTCAGGAGGCTGAGGTAGGAGGATAGTTGTGAGTTCAAGACCAACCTGGGCTATAAAGTGAGTTCAAAGTCAGCCTGAACTGCATAGTGAGGCCCTGTCTCAAAAATAGGGCCAGAGATTTAGCTCTGTGGATTAAGCACTTGCCTGACAGGCATAAGTTTGAGTTTCATCCCCAGTTAAAAAAAAAAGGGGAATATTAATCCCTGATGTTTATCAGGGTGTGGTTGCATTTCTTTGCATTTTGTCTTTTGTTGCTAACTAGCTCAGCTGCTAGTAACACAACTACATCAAGTGAATTTGGAACCCAAAATATCATAACTGCTGTGCCACAAGTCACATGCAACAGATGAAATACAATATTTCAAACTTTTTCTGTGTCTGTGTGGTTTTTGTTGTTGTTGTTAGCACTCCAACAAGCAATAGAAATGAAAAGTATTAAACAGGCACTTGAATTATGTGTGTAATTTTAAAAATAGAGAATGTTTAAATTTATGTTTTTTCACTATAAAGGATATATTACCATTAATCATTGTAAATTATTACCTCTTGACTATGTTAATATTATTGTTCTTTTCAAATTTTTGAACACTTCTGGAAATCCTTTTATGTAAATATTTTTAGAGGATTGTACCAGGGTCTTGAATGGATTCAAAGCATTTAGTTTTTGTAGTCATTTTGACTTTTGAGAAGAGCCAGAAGTCACATGGTACAAGATCCAATGAATAAAGATAAGGATCCAATAGTGTAACATTTCATAAATCTGACCTTTTCTTGAATTGTGTTTGACAGAAGCATTTACTACATTTTTTATCAAATCTCATAGACACAAAAAATATTTCCAGTATGGATTGAGAAAGTGACAAAAATAGTGAAATAACTTTCAATTGAAATTGGGTATATTTTGAGAAGGCATAATGGCAATATGCCTTGTAGTGTAATAAAAATTTTAATATTTACTATATATTTTATCACATCCATATTTTACATTTCCAAATCTTTTCTCCTTCTAAACTTTTAAAATTACTTCTGTTCATGAAGACACTCCATTTTGAAGGTATGTGGTATTACTTACAATTTTTAAACATCTAATGTTAACATGGATTCTGTTGCAGAGTTGCTAATACTTTTGGAACTTCCTAAATAATAAAAAAGGACCTTAATCGTTCATAATGACCCCCTCTTTAATTAATGCTCTTTGTCTATTTTTGTCGGTACTTGGGTTCAAACTCACAACCCCACACCTGCCAAGCAGGCACTTAGGCTACTGATCCAAACTCCCAGCCCTATTTTTTTGAGGCAGGGTTGCACTATTTAGTTCAGGCGAGGCTTGCTCACATTGTAGCCCAAGTCAGCCTCGAGCTCACAATACTCAACCTACCTCAGCCTCCCGAGTGCTGGGATCAAAGGCATACGCCACTATGCCCAGCTAATGCTCTTCATATTAATAAAATTACTAAACGTTCAACCTCTCAATTGTTTTCAAATAGTGACTAAGAAGACTAATCAGAATTTTCAGCCACATCTATTGACCTCTTGAAAATGAATAACTGTCTAATGAGTTTGTAATTTCAAATTTGAAATCTAAATATGAAGAAGAAAAAGTATGAAGAAGTAAACATCAGAAATAAAACAAGCATGTGAATGAATGGACTTGGTAGATAGCTACAGAATGCTTCACCACAAAATATCAGAATACACATTCTTCTCAGTGGCACATAGCACATTCTTCAAAATAGACCACAAATTAGCTCACAAAGCATATGTAAGCAAATGTAGATGAACTGAAATCATTCCTTGCATACTACCTGACCATAACACAATGAAATGAAATCAATGACAGATACTACATAAATTCACTAAATACATGGAAATTAAAGAACACTTTTCTGAACAATCAATGCATCACAGACAGTATTAAAAATGAAATTAAATATAAAAATTAAATGGTAATGCCAATATAACATAGCAGACCTGATGAAATGCAATGAAAATGGTCTAATGAGGAAGTTTTATAACAATGAACTCTCACATCAAGAAAACAGAACAAGCTTAAATAAACAACATAGTATTTAACCTCAGGATTCTAGACAAAGAAGAACAAATCAATTCCAAACCTCATATGAGAAAGGAAACTATAAAGTACAGAAATAAGTGATACTGAGACTAAGAAAACAATGTACAAAATCAATGAATTGAAAAGTTGGTTCTTTGAAAGCATAAAGTAGGTGACACATTAGCCAAACTCATCAGAAAGAGAAGAATAAAAACACAAATTGAAGTAATTAGGAATGAAAAGGGAGAAATCAGAAGATCCTTTATACCTACTATGAGAACATACATTCTAATAAGATGGAAAATACAGAAGAAATAGAATTGCTGTAACTAAATCAAGATGATCTAAAAATTCTTAACCTGACAGCAGTTAATGAAATCTAAAGGGGAATTTAAAACTCAAAACTTACCAGCAAAGAAAAGCCCAGTCACAGACATGTTCACTAATGAACTGTACAAGAAATTTAAGTAAGAACTGATTCTACTAATGCTGAAACTCTTTAAGGAAACTGAAGAAATTCATTCCTGAAAGAAAATATTACCCTGATTCCAAAACCAGTGAACAACTGAACCAAAAAATAAAACTACAGACCAAGCCCTCTAAAGAACATAAATACAAAAATCCTCAATAAAAATGGCAAACAATGTGGCAAGTCATCAACAAGATCATACATCATGACAACTTGTGAGTCATCCTATGGATGCAGGGATAGATCATCATTTGTAAATCAACAAATGTAATGCAAAATACTAACGAAGTCAGAACAAAAACTGTATGGTCATCAATAGAAGTAGAAATAACTTTTGGGAGAATTTGGAGACCTCAGGAACCTCCTGTTGTGTTGTCATCACATGCCTCTACATGTACATGCATGTAATCTGACTTTTCTACTTAATGTACATTGAGGAACAATATCACAGGCAGTTTTGGGCAATGAAACAAAAGTAGAAGTCTTACAATACTTGACTTCAAGCTATACTAAAAAGTAATAGTGATTAGAAACAGGATGGTACTGGAACAAAAACAGATACATGGATTAATGGAATAAAATACATGTTACAGAAACATTCTCAGACACATTCAGCTGTTTGAATTTTGACAAATGGATAAAGCATATATTAGAAGAAAGTCTATTCAACAAGAGGTGTTCAGAAAATTGGTCTACTGAAGATTGAAACAGCACCTGTATATCTTATTATGTACTAGACTAAAATCAGAATTCATCAAGTATCTAAACATTCAAACACTAAACCTACTGGAAAACAGAATAGGTAAAACACTTCACATAGGTATAAGAAAGGTTTTCTAAACAGTGAAATGGCAGCAGAAATATCAACAAAAATTTAGAAAGTGGGAATCTATCAGAATGGAAAGTATCATACAGTAAAAAAAATCAATTAGAGTGAATATAAAACATTCAAGATTGGAAAATATTTGCTAGCTTCTCTGAAACAGAAGACTATTATCTACAGTATATAAAGAACTCAAAAAAGTAAACCACTGAAAATTAAATCCAGTCAAGAAGTGGTCAGGAAAAGTGAACAAACAGTTCTTAGATGGAGATCTACACATGGCCAACAAATATATAAAAAAAGTTCAATATCTTTGACCACTGTATTGGGTGATATACTATGTATCCCCAAATCCTCATATACTTTTGATGGGGCTGAGGCCGGCACTTGTTATTGGTTTGTTGTCTGGCATGGGGATTGACAACTAGAATGCTGCACCTGCCCAGGGGTGGAGCCAACATACAGTTTTAAATGATTTGGGTCTTCCTCTTGCTCACTTCCACTCTCTTGTGTGCTCTCTCTCTTGCCAGTGTGCTTTTCTGTTTGCAATCAACATGAATGGCAACCCCGCCACACCATGCTGCCTTGGAGCCAACTGAGTATGGACTGAAACTCCCAAGAAACTGTAAGAAATAAAACTTTCCTTTCCTAATTTTGGGCATCAGGTATTTTGTCCTGGCAATGAGTGAAAAGTAACTAAGAATTTGGTACCAGAGAAGTGGTTTGTTTCTGTGACTAAACCTGACCATGTGGTTCAAAAGCCTTTGGAAATGGCTTGTGGGAAGACTTTGGAAAGGTTTGAAGATGTTATCTGAATGCATCATGCTGAAACAGCTCAGGTTGTTCTGTATGAGAGATTCAGGTTAGAGCTCAGGAGACAAGAAGGCTGATAGGAAGCCTACCAGTAAGGACTAGGCTCAGGAGGTTTCTGCTGGGGAGAAGGATGCATTGAGTGTTGAACTCCTCACGATGTATGTTATGGCTTGGCAGAAAGTTTGTCTGCATTTTGCCCATGCCCAGAGACTTTGCCTGAGACTGAGATTAAGGGCAAAGGACTCATTAGTCTACAGAGAAATTATGAGGCAGCCAAATGTTGAAATGGTGGCCTGGATTTTGTTGGAGGCTCTTAGACATATTTATGTTGCAAATAAATAGCAAGGAGCCCAACATGGAGATTTAAAACCTTTGAGTTTTGGCAGGAAGCTGTGGACTGTAAAGATGGAGCAGAGACCTTGATTGCTGAGAAGGAACAAAGGAATAAAAAAGATGGCCTATGGGCATCCCGGGAAGCAGTGGGCTGCCACCTGTTGCAGCTTCAGGACTTCAAAAGTGAAAGAGTTTGCTCAAAGGAAAAAGCTGCAGAGTTCCTTTTCCCAGAGTAGTGACAGAGGCTACAGGAGGTTTTAAAAGGGTTGTGGCCATGCCATGTCCCAGAATTGCAGTGGCCACACCAGATTCCAAAATGGTGGTGGCATAGAGAAGCTGTTCCTAATCAGGTTCAGAGAGCTCAGTGATCCAGACAGTTGACCCCTATGGCCAAGAGAGAGGAAAGCCTGGCTACTGCTCTAGCTAGCAGTGCACCTTGGCAGTATTCATGTAGCACTGGTTTTAAGTACAAGGAAAGGCTAAAGCAGCTTCCACCTTGCCTGCAGAAAGCAATGTGTAAAGATGTAAAGGTGAAGCCAAGGAACATGGATCATCCAAGGAAAGCTATGGAAGTTAAGACCCCCTGAAAGTGCTGTGGGGGTGGAATCTCTCAAGCCTTTTGGAGCTTGCAACCAGATTGCTTCAGATGCTGAGTGGAGAACTCCAGGACTTAATGTTTGCCCTGCTGGATTTTGGACTTGTTATGGTTCCAATGCTTTGTATTCCCCTGTTTGTAACTTTTGGAATGGTAATGTTTATCTTGTGCCTTTATCTGTTTGTCTTGGTTACTTTTTGCTCGTTGCCGAGACAAAATACCTGACGCCCAAAGTTAGGGAAGGAAAGGTTTATTCTTACAGTTTCTCGGGAGTTTCAGTCCATAAAGTGGGCTCCAAGGCAGCATGGGATGACGGGGCTACAGTTCATGGTGGCTGCAAGCTACAGGCCACAATCTGCACTGGATTGCGATAGAGAGGGCGGAAGCCGGGAAGCAAGCAAGAGGAAGACCCGCCTTCCCTTATACTGTATCTCAGCTCCACCCCTGGGCGGGTGTAGCAGTCACATCATTAATCCTGGCATCATTAATCCTGGTGCCATTAATCCTGGCTCTAGACAACAAACTGATCACAAGTGTCAGACTCAGCCCCATCAAAATGAGGACTTGGGGGTACATAGCATATCCTATACATTCCACCCCTGGACCCCCAAGGACTCATGTACATTCTTACTACAAAAGACATTTAGTCCATCTCTAAGAGTTGCCAAAGTCCTACCAGTTTCAGCATTGCTGAAATGTCCAAGTCCCAAATCTCTTCCGAGATCTATGGCAAACTCTTAACTGTAACCCCCTGT
>RJWM01024237.1:11590-31092 GCA_004363535.1 Dasyprocta punctata | reverse complement strand
AAAAAACAGCTCAAAGAGCAAAAGTAATTGGGAAGGGAAAGGGCAGAAAGAGAAAAGGGAAGAGGAAAGGATATAAACTTGTATATATGTATATGTAAGATAACTAAAATGAACACACTGCTGAATGTATTCATTATTGAGAAAGAACAATTAATACTCATATAATTAGATCAATTTTACATGTCTATATCTGTTAATGTAAGTAACCATTTTAAAGATAACAATACACAATATTGCAACCATTGTCAAGTTTCTGTCATCCGGTTTTGTAAACCTGCAATGTTACTGTTGTGCATTTACTCTAGTCATTTGCTTGTCTCTTTTGCTTGTTGTCTTTGTTATATATGTCTTTTTTTCTTTTTTTTTCACTTAAATAAAAATAAAAATAAATAAATAAAAAAATAACCAAATTCAGTAGTGGAGCTGGACACAAAGTCAACATTCAAAAATCAATAGTCTTGCTGTATGAGAACAACAAATTCACAGAGAGAGAAGTTAGGAAAACAACACCTCTCACAATAGCATTAAAAAAAATGAAATACCTAGTAATCAGTCTAACAAAAGGAAGTAAAAGACCTCTACATTGAAAACTACAGTACTCTGTTGGGTGTGGTGGCACATGCCTTTAATCCCAGTACTTGGTAGGCTGAGGTAGGAGGATCGTTGTGAGTTCGAGGCCAGCTTGGGCTACAATGCCACACAAGGCCAGCCTGAGCTACCATACTGCGACTCTGCCTCAAAAAACTAGGACCGGGAGTTTGGCTCAGTGACTTAAGCACCTGTCTGGCAGGTGCGAGGTTATGGGTTCAATCCCCGGTGCTGCAAACAAAACAAAACAAAACAAAAAACTACAGTACTCTGAAAAAGGATTGAAGAATGCCTTCATTACTTTGCTCATTGCTGGGACAAAATACCCAACACTCAAAGTTAAAGGAGAAAAGGTTTATTTAGCTCATAGTTTGTAGTGGTTTCAGTCCAAAATTGGCTAGCACTAAAGTAGCGTGCATGATAGACGGGCAAATATTCTTGGTGGTGAGAGATATCAAAAGCAACAAGACAGGAGGAGACAAGTTTTTTTCTGTGCCTTATATTGTATGCAGGCTAGCTGCCCTAGGGTGTGTGTAGTACTCACATCATTAATCCCAGTATTTGACCATGAATCAATTGGAAAGTTTAAATTCAGCTACCTCTGAAAAGTCTGCCCCCCACGACTGTATTTAGGGGACATCTAGACACAAACCATGACATTCTGCCCCCAGTCCCCCAAATAGTCACATACATTCCTTTACTCAAAAGGCATTTTGTTCATGGCTAATAGTTGCCAAATTCCTAACAGTTTCACATTGCTGATAAGCCCAAGTCTAAAGTCTCCTCTGAGATTTAAGGCAACTCTTATCTGTGAGTTCTGTACAAATGAAAAGAAAGTTAAATACTTCCAATATTTAATGGCACAAGATTAACATTTTCATTCCAAAAGTTACTCACAAGGGGTATACAAAGGAATGGGACCAAAGCAAGTCCAAAATTCAACAGGGCAAACATTAAGCCCTGTAGTTCAATGTGCAGCATCTGAGACAATCTGTGGTAAGATGTGAACTCCAGAGGGGCTCCACCCCATGGCATTTTAGGTGGTTGCAGCTTCCATGACTTCTCTCATAAGCCTGATTTTTCCCACTCTTTGCAGTTTTCCTTAGATGATACATGTTCCTAGTTTCTCCAAACTTCTGGGGTCTCCACTGTACCTTTGTCTTCCTAGTCACAACATCATGCATTGCTCTTTCAAGGGCACACTGCCTGGGCGCCAGGCTTTCTGAAGTCTGAATGGAAATCTTTCTGAACCTACAACTCTTCCATTCTGCATACATCTAAAACCAACACCACTTGGATGATGCCAAGGTCTGAGGCCACCTGGAGCAGTAACCAGACTTCCCTCTCTCTTGACTATAGGAGTTGAGTGCCTGGATCACTGGGGTCTCAGAATCCAATTCCCATGAACAAATTCTCTATGCTGTTGCCATTCTGGAACATGGTGCTTTGTGACTTTCTTCTCAAAGCAGTCTGTCACTTTTGAAATTTCGAGACTGCAAAAGGTAGAGTCCTGTTGCTCCTTGTGATGCCCTTAGGCTATCTTTTCTATTTTCCTATTCCTTCTTGGCAATTAAGATCACCTTTGCTCTATCTTTGCAGTCCACAACTTTACTAGAGTTTCCTTCCTGACAAAACTCACAACATTCTAAATCATTCTGCCAGGCTCTTTGCTCTTGATTCTCAATATCAATCTGGCTAAAAGCCTGCAACTGTAGCCAAGCCACTGGCTCAACTTTGACTTCCTTGAAACTTCTTCTACAAGATTAGTTAGTCTGCTGTCCTTAATATCAGTCTTAAGCAAAGTCTCTGGACATTGGCAAAATGCAAACTTTCTGCCAAGCCATATTATCAGATCGTCTAGACTTCAACAACCAATGCAGTCATTCTACCCAGCAGAAGGTCTGTGAGCCTGGTCTTTACCAGCGAGATTGCTATCGGCCTTCCTGTCTTCTGAGCGCTTACTAGAATCTCCCATA
Organism: Dasyprocta punctata; assembly: GCA_004363535.1. Classification (NCBI taxonomy): domain Eukaryota; kingdom Metazoa; phylum Chordata; class Mammalia; order Rodentia; family Dasyproctidae; genus Dasyprocta; species Dasyprocta punctata. The sequence continues at coordinate 28,528 of RJWM01024237.1, read as the reverse complement.
CAGAACAGCCTAAGTCACTCCAGCTCGATTTTTTCAGCTGGCATCTCTGAATCATTCTCTTCCTATGAGCCATTCTCAAAGGCTCCTGAACCACATGGTCAGGTATAGTCACAGCAACAACCCCAATTCTCTGTTACCAAATTCTGCCTTAGTTACTTTTCTCATTACTGGGACAAAATACTCAACACCCAAAGTTAAAGGAGGAAAGGTTTATTTAGCTCATAGTTTATAGAGGTTTTAGTCCATAATTGGCTGGCTCTAAGGCAGCGTGGCATGTCAGAGGGGCAATCACTCATGATGGTGGAAAATACCAAAAGCAACAAGAGAGGAGGGGATAAGACTCTTTCTGTCCCTTATATTGTATGCAGGCGACCTGCCCTAGAGTGGGTGTAGCACTCAAACCATTAATTCCAGTATTTGACTATGAATCAATCAGAAAGTTTAAATTTAGCTACCTCTGAAAAGCCTGCCCCCCATGACTGTATGAGAGTTTGAGGGTACATTAGGCACACACCACAACAAAAAGGATATCAGAAAATGGAAAGATATCCCTTGTTCTTGGGTAGAAAGAACCAATATAGTAAAAATGGCCATACTTTCAAAATTATTACACAGATTCAATGCAATACCAATCAAAATCCTAACAGCTTGTCTCACAGAACTAGAGAAAACAATCCTAAAATTCATTTGGGACCAGAAGAGCCCTAGAATAGCAAAGTCAATTCTGGGAAACAAAGGCAAGGCAGGGAACATGATAATCTGTGACTTGAAAATACGCTTAGAAGATATTGTGATAAAAACAGCATGGTATTGACAACCCTTTCCACAAAAAATCTGAAAACCAAAAAGCAAACAAAAAACTAAAAACAAAACATGGTGGAAATCAGTGTGGCGATTCCTCAAAAATCTAGGACTAGAAGATGCATTCGATCCATCTGTTCCCATTCTTGGTATCTTCCTGAAAGAATTAAAAGCATCATACCATAGTGATATATGTACACCCATGTTTATAGCACCACAGTTTGTGATAGTTAAATCTCGAAAATCCCCTAATGCTCATCAACTGATGAATGAATAAAGAGGATGTGTTTTTTATACAATGGAATACTATTTTGCCATAAACAAGGATATGCTTGAGACATTTCTAGCTAAATGGATGCACCTTGAGGCCATACTCAGACATACATGTGTAAATACCACGATGTTTTTCTGCTATGAGAAAACAAAAGTGTAAATAAGGACCTAAATTATTACAGATATTATGAGATAGGAAGAAAATGATCAGATGGGAAGTGGAACTAGGGATGGCAGAGGGCAAAAGGAAGAAAGGAAAAAGAAAACAAATGATGAGAACAGAAGGAAAAATAGAAACAAAGCTTTGGTAAAAAAGGAGGGGAAGAGGGTTGAAGGAAGGATAGAGGAGTGTGGAAAAAAAAGAATCAAGCTATATCACGTACAGGTACAGATTCCCTATAATGAATGTGATTATTAATTAATTAAAAGAATTAGCCCGGCATGGTGGCCCATGCTGTAATCCCAGCACTCAGGAGTCTGAGGCAGGAGGATTGCCATGAGTTTGAGGCCAGCCTGGTCTACATAGTGAGTTCAAGTCCAGCCTGAACTACATAGTGAGGCCCTGTCTCAAAACAAAGCAAACAGCCCTCCAATCCCAATCCCAATCCCCCAAAATAAAAAAAAGAAGAGAACTAAGGAAATCTGAATCAAATATGAATTTTAGGTTATCATTATGTGCCATTGTTGGTCACCAATTGTGACAAAGTTGCCATAATTTTTTTTTCTGAGGCATGGTCTCACTATGTAGTGCAAGCTGACCTTGAACTCATTATGTAGCCCAGGCTGGCCTCCAACTTGTGGTCATCATCCTGCCTCAGCCTCCCAAGTGCTGGGATTATAGGCCTGCAACACCATGCCTACTGTGGTATCACACTGTTTTAAGGTGTTACTAAGAGAGGAAACCAATTATGGGGTACATCAGAATTTTGTATCCTGCTTTAGCAAATTTTCTGTAAATCTTTAAGAACTGTAAAATAAAACATTACTTTAAAAAAGTTTTACTTTTGGGCTGAGGATGTAGCTCAGTGATACAATGGTTGCCTAGTGTGCATGAGGCCCTGGGTTCAATTCCCAGCACCACACAGAGACACAAAAAGGCTTATTGACATGGAAATAAGTTTGGAGTACAGCACAATGTGAAAAAGAAAAACAAATACAATCATTACATTTTCTCTTTCTTTCTTTCTTTTTTGTGGTACCAGGGATCAAACTCACAACCTTGTGCTTGCCAGGCAGGTGCTTAAGACACTGAGCCAAACTCCCAGCCTTGTATTTTCTGAGGCAGGCTCGGCCTATGTAGTTCAGGCCGTCCTTGTGCTCGCGTTGTAGCCCAAGCCGGCCTCGAACTCACAACACTCCTCCTGCCTCAGCCTCCCAAGTGCTGGGATTAAAAGTGTGTGCCCCCATGCCCGGCTTACATTTTCAATAAAATTTGTATTCTAATAGATAGATCACAGATAAATGGTAAATAGATATCCAAGTATTATCAGTGATAGGTTCTAAGAGGAATGCATTGAGATGTACAGTAAGGTCTTTTTGTTCTCAAGCTTTTACATATATTTTAGAATCACAAATAATACAATAGAGAAAAATAGTATATAGCCTATTGGAATGATGGAATTTATTTGAGTTTATTTTGATATTTTATTGTGTAATATATTTTCAACAAAATAACTATGTCCACTTTGCATCTTTGGAATTATTTAATCAGTACATTTGTTTTCTAAGTTGGTCAAAAGTGGGTATTCACAATCACGACTGCACATTTTTCAAATGCAGGTCTAGTAGAGAGGCTACCAGGAGAGCACAGATTAATGAGTACTTGAGTTGTTTCCAGTTTATGTTTGACACTTCTGTAATTTTTGTTTCAAGTGAGGTATAAATAAAAACAGGTGGTGTTAATTCTGAAAAATAGACCAGTGGTATTTTTGTGTGTTTGCTTTTTTTAAAGATTTTTTTTTAATTTTGCCTCTAAAAATCTGCATTATTCCTATCCAAAGTCTGTTTGAGCAAATAGGATCACATTGCCCCCATGTGGTGAATCTCTGAATAGCCGTGTTCCTCGTCATACTGTACATGAGATGGTAAAAGAAATGGACACTGAAGATCTTCTAACTGCCCAAACTCTTCAGTATTCATAAGATGAAACTGAGGCCAATAAAAATCCATTTCTATTCCCCAAGATAACTTAGTGAATTGATCTACCCATGGAAAGAGTATCCAGGAATGCCCCACAGAAGTTGAACCAGTGCAGCAGCTGCACCATTCAGCATCTGTCCCACACAGAGCTTGAGGTTAGAGACAGAGACCAAAGGGAAGGGGTCATGTGGTGGTATAAGGTACCACAACCAGAGACCCAAGGGACCGAGGGTGCTTTAGTGAGTGTAAGATGCCAGACCCTGAAGTCTAATGTGCAATGCTCAGAGGGTCCCCCAAGGTCACTAGGGGATGAAACATCCTACCAGTAGGCAGAGTTTCAGCCACAAGTCCTGCCTCCTAGGGAAGAGCCTCATCCATGCCCCTTGGTCAGCAGCAGAACTCCCTAAAGTCCTGGGGGAGGAGCAGGCACACTGTGGTAGGATCAAGAAATGTATAAGAAGTTGTGTTGGCAGGAGAAGGGAAAGCGTGACTAGTGACAGGTAGAAGTTTCCTGGTTCCCCCTGGGAGGTGGCACCCCCTGAATCCCTATACACCCCCATCATGGCAGCTAAGGGTAAACTGTGAAGTAGTGCAGAACCAATGCCTCAAATGCTATGAAAATGCACATCCAGGCACAGAACATGCCCCTCTTGATATAAGGGAAATAAATATAACCCCCAACCTGCTAGACATTTGTGCTCCCCAAAATCAAAGAATAAATTCTAAGGAACAACAGAGGTTAAGAGTAGGAAAATTTTGTTGAGAGAGATAGCTCCTGAGAGACTGAAGGGGACCAGAAAGTGGGCTGCCAATGAGCCCCCTTCTCAAAGGAAGTTTTAAAGAGCAAAATCATGAGGTGGGTACTACGTGGGATACAACTATGATTAACCAATAAGATTATAAATATAGCCACTTAGGTAATGTTGAGCCAGTGAGGAACCAAGTTATGTAACAAGTGCACACATGAAGAACAAGGATCTGTTTTGGGAGAGATGAGTCAGGAGGGTCTGGTCACCCACCTGGGTGACTGATGTCTATCTAGGCTTTATCAGACCAGGTGATACCAATTATGGTATATTGCTTAACCCTCAGGGAGGCATGTAGGCCTGGTCATTCCTTCAGCAGATATGCCTCTAGCCACACTTGTAAGATATCCTCATCCTAGGGCCAGGGATTTAGCTCAGTGTTGTAAGTGCCTGCCTGGCAGGCATGAGGCTGTCAGTTTGATCCCTGGTACAAAAAAACAAAATCAAAAACAAAAACAAAACAAACAACCCCCCCCCCAAAAAAAACCCAACAACAACAACAACAAAAAACCCAAAAAACAAGAGAGAGAGAGAGAGAGAGAGAGAGAGAGAGAGAGAGAGAGAGAGAGAGAGAGGAGATACTCATCCTCTACAGTGCCCCCTTCAAGGCCCTAACGCTGTCTGACTGCCTAATTTAGCTGTCTATAATACTCTCACCCTGGGCAGAGTTTCCAGATAAGCACACGTACAGGTGAGGTGCTGCAGTGTCTGGGGGTGGTATGGCTGGAGGGACAGGAGGGAAGTAGGAGAGGGAGAATGAACTGAAGAACACTGTGGAAATAAGAAAACAGGGACTAATGGTGAATGACCAACCAATAAGGACTGTGAGATAAAACTGGCCTCGAGCTGCCACTGAAGACAGTGTGATAAACTCGAGAAGTTAGAATTGTGTCACCTGTTCTCTAGAGATCGTAGAAAACATGTGAGTCTGGGAAGGTAATTTGCCCTGGGAACTCTCTTGGGCAGAGCTTCTTTCAAATGGAAAATGGCTGAGTGAAGGTCTCACAAGTGCAAATAGCTGTCAAGAGAGAAAACCAGGGACTCTTCAGCCCCCTGAGACCTCTTTTACAAATCTGAGCAGTAGCTTGCATCATTGATACAGATGCAACTCAATGATTTACAAATTCTTTCTCCCCATGGCTCCTGGGTGAGTTTTAATTGGTTCCCTGGGGTCGGCCAAGTCTTCTGTCTCCCTCAGGCCTGGCTCCCAGCTTCGCAGCCCGCAGTGCCTCTGTGGCAGAAATCGCCTGCTGCGAATGGGAACTTCTCCATGCAACACAGCAGCAATTACTGCTGCAGAAACACACAATTATTTTTGTTCTTCAATATTAAAAAAAAGAAGAAAAAGTTTGTAGTCTATCTGTTAAATAGAGCACACCAGCAATTTCCCTGGATTATGTCCTTTGGTGCCCATGTCATCCCTAGAGATAAGCCAATTACAGGTTAATTCTGCCAGGTCTTAGTGACAGAAAAACTAAGTAGCTCAATGACTGCAAAGTCCTTGGCCAGCAGGGATGGAACTGAAGCTTGAAATCTCAAGCCAAACTGGCTTTCAATGTAGTCACTTTCTAACACACCACCCAGCCCTGCCACCATGGCCCATCCTTTCCTGCCAGCTCTGTCCCCACATCTGATAATTCTTTCCAACCCCAAGAGGCCTCAGCAACTCAGGACCGCTGATCTCCTCCTGAGTCCCCTGCTTCCGCATACACTGCCTTCTTGCCAGGAAGTCAGGCTGCTGCAGCAGGCGAGAAGCACCCTCAAGGGAGATCACTGGTTTCTCCTGCATGCGCCCTGCACACCACCCACAGCTCTGCCTGATTGCTGCCTCCTTCTCCCCACTTCCTTCTCACAGCCAAGGAGATACCTGCTATTTATGTATATTTAGTCAGAGTCCTATTGCATAGGGTAAGTAGCTTACCATGACATAAATCACCAACCACAATAAAACAAATAACAAGGGAAATAAAGAGAAAAAATAAATTAAAAAGAGAAAAGTAGAAATATAAAACAAAGTCAAAACAAACCTGAAAACTGTCCCAGGTAGACCTTGGCCTTTCATCAGAGTGGGCCACATGTTTGGCTCAAAACTGTTTAGCAACCAACCCACGAAGGCGTCTGGTCCATTCTGGCATTAACAGTGTCTATGAGATAAAACAGAGACCGATTATGCAGGAGTTCAACAATTGTTAAGACCAGACAGAAGTTTCTCCCACACACTCCTAGAAAGATGAGTGTGGGTACAGCCTCACCATTGCCTTGGCAGGGTGTTTTCTATGATACTGATAATCAGTTAACTACCCTCAACACAGAGGATACCAAGGCACCAAAGGGTCTCTGTGGCTGAGATACAGGAGGTACCTTTGCTGGTGGAGCTTCATCTAAGGCCGGATTTCTCAACCTCAGCCCCGTTGACATCCGGCCAGGGAACCCTCTGCTGAGGGGGCTGTTCTATGTATTGTAAGATGTTTAGCAGCAGGCCTGGCCTCTGGCCTCTGTCGAAATCACCCCATTTGAGAACATTTAATCCTAGGGTAGAAATCATTCCCTGCCATAAAGTCCACCCTTTTTAAATTGTAGGAAGTGAAAATTTCTTTCCTGGTTTCATTTTTTATCGTTTTTGCAGTGTTATTGAAGTGTAATTTATATATCATGAAACCGACTTATTTAACACATGCAATTCAGTTGTTTTTAATATATGTGCTGCCTAAGCAAGCACAACTCAGTGGTTTTTAGTGTATTCATAAGGTTGTTTAACCACTACTACTAACTAATTGCGGCATATTTTCATCATGCCAAAAAAGTAACTTGGTGCCTCTTAGCAGGCACCTCCCATTCTTCCCTCTCCTAACCCTAGCAAGCACTCACCTAGAATCTCTCCATAGAATTACCTATTCTTAAAAAGTTATTCAGTATTAATACTTTGTGACTGGCTTCTTTCATTCAGCATGATGTTTTCAAAATTTGTCAGTGTTATAGCATGTATCCATACTTCAATATTTTTATTGCCAAGTAGTATTTCAGTGTATGAATATATTTTATAGTATTTTTCTGATATTGGTTCATGGGTATTTGAATTTTGTACACTTTGAACTACTATGAGTAGTTTTACTATGAACATTCTCTCATGATTTTTTGTATGGTCCTGTTTTTGCAATTCTTTTTGCCATTGCTATGGTCTAGATTTAAAATGTAGCCCCAAATCTCATTTTGTTGGAGGGTGTTTGGATCATGAGGGTGCTGTGCACATCAGTGGGTTCATCCATTGATGAGCTTAGTAGCCGACTCTGCTCTTAGCAATGGGGCCTGGTTGAAGTTTGGTGACCAATGCCATGACCTGGAGGTGTGTATTTGTGTCTCAGTCTCCTCCCTTCTCTCTCTGCTTTTGGCCGTCACGAGTTGAGCACATTTTCCACCGCCGTGCTCCTCTGCCATCCTGAATCCGGACTGGACCAGCTGACCATGGACTAACGACACGAGCCAAAGTTGCCTTTCTTCCTTTAAGTTTCAGTGTTTAGTCCCATCAACAGGGAAGTGACTAAGATAGGTATTTACCTGAGAATGAAATTATTGGGTCATAAGGTAACTTTATGTTTTTTGTGTTAAGCAAGTGTCAAATAGTTTTCTAAAGTGACTGCACCATTTTAGATTCTCATTAGCAATGAATAAGGGTTCTGATTTTAGTCATTCTGCTAGGTATAGAGTGCTATCTTATTTTGATATTCATTTTCCCATTTCATCTAATGACTTCAAACATCTTTCATATACTTATTGCTCATTTGTATATTTTCCTTGGAGAAATGTCTGTTCAATTCCTATTTCCTTTTTTATCCTGCCTGTTTGAGACAGGGTTTCACTATGCAGTTCAAGCTGACCTTGAACTCACTTTGTAGCCCAGGCTGGACTTGAACTTACAGCAGTTCTCCTGCTTCAGCTGGAATTACAGGCATGCGCAACCATGCCTGGCCTCCTTTTTCCATTTTAAAGTAGGTTATTTATCTTTTTATTATTGAGTTGTAATAATAAATTTATTTTATTTATTAAAATAAATAATTCTGTATTCCAGATACCAACTTTTTTATCAGATATAATGTACAAATACTTATCCTATTGTGTGGATTGTCTTTTCACTTTATTGACAGTATCCTTAAAAACACAAAATATTTTAATTTTGAAATACTTCAATATGTAGATGTTTACAGCTATAAGCATTTGACCCATTAGTTACTTAAGAATATGTCATCCAATTTCTACATATTTGTGAATTTCCCAAATTTCCTTTTGTAATAATTTGTTATTTATTCCATTGTGACCAGAGTACATATTTTGTATGACTTCAATTCTTTAAATTGATTGAACCTTAGTATATGTCCTAAAAGATGGTCTGCCCCAAAGGATGTTTCATGTGCATGTGAAATATTGCATAGTCTGCTGTTATGTGAACCATTTGGTAGATGTCTGTTATGTCTAGTTTACAGTACTATTCAATCTTGCAATCCCTGGTTGATCTGCCTACTTATTCTATTCATTATTGAAAGTGGAATATAGAGGTACCCAATTATCTTTATTGAAATGTCTATTCAACAAATTGTTCTGTTGGTCTTTGCTTCATGTGTTTGGGGGCTCTGTTGCTAAGATGCCATTCTAAGATCAGACAAAATAGAGCTTTAAACAATTGTTACCACAGAGGAGATAATTTTAGAATAAGAAGTTTAGTTTATCATGAATGAGATAAAGATTAGTGTATAATTAGAAAAAGTCAAATAAGAAGTTGGCTCTTTAAAACAATCAAAAATTGGCAAACTTTTAACCTGACTGACAAAAATAAATAAATAAATAAATAAATAAATAAGTGAGAGAGAGAGAGAGAGAGAGAGAGAGAGAGAGCGCACACACACCAAGTTACTAAAATTGGGAAGAAAAGTGGGGACTCACTACTGTCCATACAAAAATAAAAGGATTTAGTCAACTATCTGGACTTCTGCAGGGGGAAAACGTTCTACTGGGTCATAATCTCTTTCCTTGCAACTCTTAAAATACTTTGTTGGAAATTTGATGTTTTAAATAATTGATGTGGTAACTCTGGAAATCAGATTCCCATTTTCTCAGGCTTTTTTTTTTTTTTTTTTTTTGAGACAAGGTCTTGCTAGGCAACTAAGGCTGGCCTTGTACTCATGCGATTCTCCTGCCTCAGTCTCTTGAGTGCTAGGATTACAGGTGTGCACCACCACACCCAGATTTCTCTTAGGAATTTTTGATGTTGTTTGTTGTTATGGCTGTAGCTGCTCCTGTTGTTTGGTGACTTTCCTGGAACAATTCCATAAAGTTTGTACTCTTTGTCATGTGTGACCACTGAGGTCTCAGTTTGGCTGGCTTACCACTCAGCTAATAATGCGATAGAGATTTCCTTAATTGCTTTTGATGATTCAATCTACTATATTTTTTGCTGAATGTGTGTGTGATATGTTGACTACCTCAGCAGTTTTGTTGCTGTAGTTTTGGTGTTAAGCATAGAGTCTAAAGCCTTGTGCATACCAGGAACCGACCCAGTGAAGTCTTACTTAGACTTCACTTCGTGCTTATAGAGTCTCAAGGTGAACCAGAGGTAAAAGATGCACAAGTTTGTGCATGTGTGTTGCTCTCTAGGCCTCAGGAATAAGTAAGAGCTGCTTAAGGTCCCCTGTAGGCACACTTGGATTTTCTTTGGACTATTTTGTCTAGCCTATTATTTGCTTCGGTGGATATCACCACTTCAGGCAGCTGTTTAATTTTTCTACATTGTCACTATTTATCTAACTAGTACAGAGATACAGCTTACTTCAGTAATGAAATAAATACAAGCCCTGTGCATGGGATTTTCCATGACTCTTCCAGACAGTGACAGTTCCCTGAATATCAGCTCTTGGGGCAGTTCAGAACATCATACCATAGCGATGTATGTACGCATGTTTATAGCTGCAAAATTTGCAATACCCAACTGATAACTTCTGATGCTTGTAGGCCAAGACTGCTGGTTTTAAGGTTACCATGGAGCTGCAAGATTAGAACAGGGCTGGTTAAAACACCACAAAACTCACTGTTCTTATAGCAGTCAATCATGTTTCTGTGTGTGTGGGGGCACTCTTTGGATTGTTGGAAGCCTTTGATTAATTTTTAGAATCTGAAAAATTTGCCTTTTTTTTTTTGAGACTAGTCAGCTGGCCTCCAATTTTTAAAAAAATTTCATTTTAAAGAGGATGAAATCAAGGAAAATAAAACAGAATAAAGCCAATCAAAGTAAACCAGTATAAAGTGACACAGGACTTCAAGACCTTATGAAACTAACAATAATTACCATAATGCCTTTTGGCCTCCAATTTGAAATCCTGCTTCCTCAGCCTCCCATGTGCAGGGATTACAGGTGTGAGTCACCACACCTACATTTTATTTTTCCTTAGAAAAATTGTAAAGATAAGTACAAAGAATCCCATATATTCCCACCAAGATTTTTGTGTTGTTAACATTTTACATTATTATTGTGTGTTTAGTATAATTCATGTGCAAATATTGGTGTATTGTTAATTAACACCCATACATTATTTAGATTTCCTTAATTAAAAAATTATTTTTATTAGGACATTCCTCCATTTGTTGGTCTCCTTCCCATTTGCAAAATATCTATCTCTCTGTTTTCTATTACCTATCTTTTATTTTGTTCTTCAATTTGTTTATACTTTGGCTATCTTGTAAAAGAGAAACCATGCGATATTAAAGCTTATGTGTCTAATTTGTTTCACTTAATGTAATGCTCTCAAGGTGCATCCATTTTCCTACACGTAACTCACATTTTTCTTTGTAGTACTCCATTGTGTGTAAATATCTTACTTTCTTTATCCGTTTATCTGTTGATAGACATATAGGCAGCTTCCAAGATTTAGCTTTATGAATTGTATTGCTATAAACGTGGGAATGCATGTGTCACTGTAATACATTGTCTTTAACTCATTCAAGAAGATACCTAGAAGGAGAATAGCTGGATTAAGTGGAACTTCTAATTTTAGTTTTTCAAGGAATCTTCATACTGATTTTTTTTTTTTTTTTTTTTTTGGTATTAGGAATCAAACTCATGACCTCATGCTTGCCAGGCTGGTGCTTATGCTGGTAAGCTAAATCCCCAGCCCCTCCATACTGATTTCTACAGTGGTTGTATGAGTTTACATTCCCACTACATTGTAGGGTTCCTTTTCCTACACAGGATCACAACCAATTGCTACTATTTGATCTCTCATTCTCTTTTGTTCTTTTTGAAACAGGGTCTCTCTATGGAGCCCAGGCTGACTTTGAACTCATGGCAATCCTCCTGCCTCAGCCTCCAGAGCACTGGGATTACAGGCATGTGTCACCATGCCTGGCTTACTTGATTTCTTGATGTTAGCCATTCTTTCTGGTGTAAGATGAAGTCTGTTGCTTTGATATGTATTTCCTAATGATCAGAGATATTGAACATGTTTAATGTATTTACTGACTTTTTGTATTTCTTCTGAGAAGTGTACTAATTTCAGTTGCCCATTTTTTTCAGTTGCTCATTTTTTGATTGTGTCTTTTATTTTAATTTTAGGATTGTTTTTTCTAGTTCTGTGAAGAACGTCATTGGTATTTTGATTAAGATTGCGTTAAATCTATATATAAGTCTTGGAAGTATGATTATTTTGAGGGAATCAAAGAGGACATCAGAAAATGGAAAGAGATTACCTTTCCTTGGATAGGCAGAACAAATACTGTTCAAATATTCATACTTCCAAAACTTATATATAGATTTAACACAATCTCAAAATATCAACAGCATTCTTTACAGACCTAGAAAAAAATTCTAAAACCATATGGAACAAAAAGAGACCCAGAAAAGCAAAGCAACTCTGGGTAACAAGGACAAAGCAGGAGGCTTCACAATCCCTGACATGAAGTTAAATTACAGAGCTACAGTGAAAAAAACAGCATGGTACTGGCACAAAACAGACACGAGGATCAAAGGAACAGAATAGAGGATGCAGAAACAAACTCAAGCACATTCAGCCATCTGATCTTTGACAGAAGGGCCAAAAGCCTACAGTGAAGGACAGATAGGTTCTTTAATAAATGATTCTGGGAGAACTGACTGTCCACACATGGAAGATTGAGTCTGTCGACTCATATCTTTCACCTGAACTAAAATAAATTTAAAATGGATCAAACTAAATATTAAAACAGAAACACTTAACTTGCTGGAAGGTTGAGTAGGTAAAAGTCTTGAAGTCTGTGGTTTCTTTTAGAGTTGCTTTTTAGTTCAGTGTGTGATGATCTGATACTATACATGGGATGATTTTGATTCTTTGTATTGATTTAAGCAGACTTTATGACTAGTATATGATCTGTTTTGAAGAAAGTCTATCACTGCTGAGAAGAATGTGTATTATGTTGTGGTATTATAGAACATTCTGTAGCTATCTACTAAGTCCATTTGCTTGAAGATGTGTTTTAACTCTGGTATTTCTTTTTTTTTTGTTTGGTCGATTTATTTGTGAAAATGGGGGTAATGAGGTCACTCACTATGATTTTGTTGGTGTTTATTTGATCTTTTATGTCCAGTAGTATTTGTTTTATGAAGTGGGGTGCACCAGTATTTGCATATAAAATTTACAATGATTATCTCCTCCTGATGAAATTTTCTTTTAATTCATGGTGGCCTTTCTTACCTCTTCTGATCAATTTTAACTTGAAGATTACTTTGAGAATAAAATTTCTACTCCTACTTGCTTCCAGAGCTCTGGCACATGGAATATTGGTTTCTATCCTTCGATTTTTAGTCTATAAATCTCTTTCTGGATTAGACGAGTTTCTTGAATGCAGCAGATCGCTGGGCTTTGTTTCATGATCTAGTCTGCCAGTTTGTGTATTTTAATTGGGCAATTAAGTCCATTTACATTGTGAGTTATTACTGAAAGGTTTTGACTTGTTCATGTCATTATGTTCTTTTTCTGTCATTAATTCCTTTATTTTTCTGTTTTTTCTATACTCACCTAGCTTGATCATTCCATTTGACTCCTTAGCTTTGTTGGCTTTATTATCTTTGTCTAGGATATTGAGTCTTTTTTGGAGTGCTAGTTGGGTGTTCATGAATTTCTCAAGATATTCTACCTCTAGAATGTTCTTATTTCTCCATCAATTTTGAAGGAGTTTTGCAGGATATTTAGTTTGGGTTGGGAGTTGTTTCCATTTATGACTTGGAACACTTTACTTCAACTTCTCCTGGCCTTTAATGTTTGTGCAGAAACTCTGCTGTTGTCTTAATCTGTGATTGTTTTGCTTTTTCTCTGACACCTTTTAAGATTCTGTCTTTGTGCTGGACATCTGGGATTTTGACTATGATGTGTTATGGGAAGTTTTTTTTTTTTTTTTTTTATCATGGTTGGCCCTCTGTAAACTTTACTTTCCTGTATTTTGAATTCTTTCCCCATACTTGAAAAGCTTTCTGCTATGGTTTCTGTAGGTTTTTCATTCCATGTGTGCTCAGCTTTAATTTCTTTCTAACTCTAATTAGTCATAGGTTAGTATTAACATCATCTCGTAGCTGTTGCATGAATTTCCTCTTCTGGACTATATAATACTGCTATTTGTGGTTCAACAGGGATGCAAAGGGTTGGGGGAAGGAGTGAGTAAGGGAGAAAGCAAGGAGCTATGTCAGTGGGAAGAGAGGGAGGTAAGAGAAATGTCAAAAGGTGAAAAAGAAATCAGACTGTTAAGACTATTTTTACGTTGAGGTAAAGGGCTAAGTGTTGAGGCACTTTGAGAAAGTATGCAGGCAGAAGAACGTATACAGGTGGGTGGAAGTGTATTCAGAGATTAAGAGAGGCTGTGAGATTGTCGAAACCTATTAATATTTTGCAGATAATTTTGTTTGGCTCCTCTAAGCTCAGTTTTGTTAAGTATTAAGCTGACATGTCTTTGAATAGGATTAAGTTGTAACAGTGGTTAATTTTTATTCTCTAATTCTCATATACAGGCCCCTGTTACATATACTCTGTAAGGTAGGTGGAAAGGAAGAAGGGGAAAGCAAAGAGGTAAGAAAATAAGGAAGAGTGGAGAAAAAAGAATAGGGAGGAAAGAAAGTAAAAAACAAAGAAGGACTAAAAGAAGGAGCAGGTCAAAAAGGAAAATCTTAAAGAATGAAGTAAAATAATGAAACAATACCATTAAAGAAGCAAGAAACAGAAGAAAAAAAAAAACAACGAAAACAGACCCCCCCCTCCAAGATAACACAGATCAAACAAACAAGGAAGGAAACAGCAACAAGAACAAAAATAAAGATAAAAACCTTTACATGGTTGGTAATGGCATTAACTTAGAACATCTACACAGCACTCTGTACACTGGAGGGAGCAGTCAACTTCCCCCTGGGGACCAGATAATTGTCTGCTAGAAGCAGTCAGGGTTGTTGTCCCCTCGGAATCCACATCCTGGCTGAGAGCTGTGCTCCAGATGTGGCCTAGTATAGGTTTTCAGGGTGCTCTCAAATACAATTGCCTCACTGGGCGTGGTGGTGCAGTCCTGTAATCCCAGCAATTGGGAGGCTGAGGCAGGAGAATTGTTGCAAGTTCAAGACCATCCTGGACCACAAAGTGAGCCCAGGGCCAGCCTGAACCGCATAGTGAGACCCTGCCTCAAAAAACAAAACAAAACAAAACAAAACAAAACAAAACAAAACAACAAAAAACCTAACAACAACAACAACAACAAAAAACCCACAGTTGCCTCCATTGATTTGTAGGGAAGCAGATGTGGTAGTTTGTTCGTCTCCTGGTTCTCCAGTTCTCCCTTGACCACTACCTGGGATCTCACACTCTTGCTTTCTTCACAGTCTGGCAAATATTGTGGTCATCTGTGAGCCTTCCCTCTGCAGGTTTTTCTTTTTTCTTTTTAATATTATTCTCAAGAGAATAAAACCCAACAAAACAGAACAAAGTCAATCAAAACAAAGCATCAGAGGAAACTGCTCTGTTTCCAGGGACTCCCTTCTTCCCTCATGGAGGTGACCAGAGCTTTCTGCTCAGACCCTGGCCTCTATCTGCAGCCCCAGCATGGCTGGAACAGTACCTGGGATTACAGTTGCCAGGTTTAAAAACAAAAATAGAGGACATCTGTTAAATTTGGATTTCTCATAAATGGTGGGTGATTTTTTGCTATGTCTCAAGTATTTGGCCCTCAAGAGATAAAACAGTCTGGGTCTGTCTGGCTAAATATTTCAAGGAACATACCTGTGCAAAAACCTCACCTGTTGTTTCTGCACCATGTCAGTGAGGGAAGAATGAAGCCGCCTAGGGCTCAGCCAGTTCAGCTCCCTCAGGTCCTCCTCATTTTGCCTCCATGCTCAGCTCAGAACAAAGCAGGAAACAGGCAAGGTCTCACATTGTCTTTTTCAGACAGCAGCTGTATCAGGAAGTGCTTCCTTGGATCTAATTTTGATGCCTCATGTTACATTTCCAATCTAAATCCATCTCACTCTGCCCTTGATAAACTGAGGAAAGGCAAGTTTGTGTTCTTGCCATCAGATCCTTCGCCTCATAAGAATATTAAATGTGTATTTAGATTTCCATCCTTGTCTTCCCCAGGCTATCTAATCCCAACTCATTCCTGACCCTTAGTAAGAATGCTTCAAAACCATTTTGACTCAGAAATTCCATTTTAGAATTTTAAACTAAGAAAAACAAAACTAAGAGCAAGGTGTGGTGGTGAACACCTTTAATTCCAGCACTCAGGAGGCTGAGGTAGGAGGAGTGTTGTGAGTTAGAGGCTGGCTTGGGCTACAACGTGAGCACAAGGCCAGCCTGAACTACATAGTGAGACCCTTCTTCAAAAACTTAGGGCTGGGAATTTGGCTCAGTGGCTTAAGCGCCTGCCTGCCAGGCATGAGGTTGTAAGTTTGATTCTTGGTGCCACAAAAAACAAAAAAAAACAAAAACCAACCCCCCCCCCAAAGCTCCCCAAAAGAACCAAACTAAATGGACACAAATATGTGTAACAAAATCTACTTCAACAATATTTATGACAAAAAATTTTAATTTCAGTAATAGATTGTTTAAAATTATAGTACATTGATAGAGTAGTATACTAAATCACTATTAAAATCATGATCCTTAAAAGTCTCTTAATACAGTACAATATTACAATGTAGCTTAATAAGGTAGAAGGTTACTGTTACAGGTCAGTTTAGACAATATAATCTCATTTCAGTTTTTAGAAATACGCATATAGTATCCATAAGATAGTTTAAAAGTCTATACTACTAAATGCATTAACTGGCGAGAGAGAACAGTTGATACTCATAAGACCAGATCAATCCTACATGTCTTTACCTGTCAACCTGAACAGCCCCTTTAAAGGTAACAATATACAATGTTGCAACCACTGTAAAATTCCAATCATCTACAATACTAAACCTACAATTTTACAGTATTGGATATGTCGTTGTTGTTTGCTGATCTCTTTAGTTTTTTGTTTCTTTCATGTATGATCATACTTTTATGCTTTATTTGTTTCACTCTAAACTATTTCGCTTGGTTATATTAGATCTGATGTTATGGGTACTTATTTCAATGATAACAAGAGGTATTCTAAGGGGAAAAGAAGGAAGGAAGAGAAAAGGAAAAAGACATAAATTTATAAATATTCATAAATAAGACAGTTAAAAAAAACCGTATTGCTAAGTACAATAGCTATTGAAAAAGAAAAGTTAATATACCTGAATTGATGAATCTTACATGTCTATATCTGTCAATATCCCCAACCCCTAGGAAGGTAATGATATGCAATATTGTAACTACTGCCAAACTTCAACCACCTCAGTGTGTAAACCTACAATGTTATCGTATCAGATCTGTTGTTGTTGTTTGTCTGTCTTTTTTGA
>RJWM01024237.1:0-11490 GCA_004363535.1 Dasyprocta punctata | reverse complement strand
GGTTTAGAGCTCAAAGAGAGTTTGTGAACAAGCAAGATCTGGATTCCAAGTCAAAAGGTACTGGATCTCTGGCCACCAAATTAAGGTGAACTCCAAGGAGACAAAGTGCAGGTTTCTGCAGGAAAAAAAAGTGACATTTCTAGAGTATAAGCACCAGATCAGACTTTTTGATCCTACTTAGATATGAAAGAGGGATGTTAATGTCTACCCTAAGACCAGAGGGGAAGTAAAAGCAGTCTGCCAGGGATGTGGGACAAGTTGAGTAGCGAACACTAACATCTCAGGGATCCAGAGAGAAAGAGAGAGAGAGAGAGAGAGAGAGAGAGAGAGAGAGAGAGAACCTGGACAGATGCCATCCCATCTATAGCTGCATGAAGCAAGACTCATTCCCTGAAATTCTAAAGCCAAAGAACTGATCCCAGCCCAAGTTCCTTCCCTGTCACCTCAGGCACCAAGGCTAGACATTGCAGCTGGAGTAAATATTTTGTTGCAGCAGAGTTGACTGATGTCAGAAAGAAGATTGCAATGAGGAAATTCTGGAAAGAGGAGAAATAGGGCTGTCTCAATGATTATAGCCCAAGGAAGGCATCTGAGCTGCAGGGAAGACCAGCAATGGCTAGGTCATCACACATGACTGTCACAGCAGCCTTTCCTCCTCAATTTCCCTTCTAGAGTGTTTGTCCAGGTCTGCATCTGCAATCAAGTTGGGTCAAGGACGTAAAAACAAACCCCAGAAGCCGTGTCTGAGCAGTATATCTGTGCCTTGGAGTCTCACACTGGGTGGAGCAAGGAGCCCAGCACTCACACTAACACACAGCAAGCCAGACCCTGTGGACTGCAGCTCCAAGCTACCCTCGTGTCTGAGAGTAGCCAAGGGGAGGATCCTTAGCTCCAGAAACTCAGCAGGAGAGAGGGGTGTCAAGGGCTCCAAAGGTACCTATTCATGAGCCTCCTCATGGCCCCTGTGACCTCCTTGTTCCTCAGGGTGTAGACAAAAGGGTTGAACATAGGGGTGACAACTGTGTAGAAGACTGCAATGATCTGGTCTATATCTGGGGAAGAGACTGCCTCAGGCCTCAGATAAGCCACAGTCACGGTTCCAAAAAAGAGAATGACAACAAAAAGATGGGAGGAGCAGGTAGAGAAGACTTTTCTGCGCCCCTGGGATGTTGCAACTCCAAGGATGGTGACAAGAATGCGGGCATAGGAGGCCATAATTAGCAAAAAAGGGGTCAAGACAAAGGATATTGTGATGGCGAGGTCTCCCACTTCACCCCTGAGGGTGCTCGCAGTAGCCAGTCTCAGCACAGGCAGGATGTCGCAGAGGAAGTGGTGGATTATGTTGGCACCGTGAAAGGGCAAGGTGAAGATGCAGATGGAGTGAGTGGTACCAGTGATGATGCCCATGAGGTAAGAGGCCCCCACCATGCAGGCACACGCTCCCTGGTTCATCAGGGTGGTGTAATGCAGTGGCCGGCAGATGGCAGCATAGCGGTCATAGGCCATGGCAGTGAGCAAGCAGCACTCAGTGACCCCAAAGCACGAAAAGAAATACATCTGGGCGAAGCAGCTGGCAAGTGGGATGGTGGGGTGGGTGGACAGGAGGTCGACCAGCATCCTGGGCACGATGGTGGTGGTGTAGAGGATCTCCACCAGGGAGAAGTGGCGAAGGAAGAAGTACATGGGTGAGTGGAGGGCAGGGTCAGCCAGTGTGAGGACGATGATCAGGGAGTTTCCCAGCAAGGTGATGAGGTAGATGCAGAGCACCCCCCAAAACAGAGGTCTTTGGAGGGAGCGAAAACCTGAGAACCCCAACAGAATAAATTCAACCACTGCTGTGCCATTGTTACTTCCCATGTCCTCAAAGCCGGACTGCAATAAGGAGCTAGAGAAGTTCTTAAGCAGTACCAGGAGGCAACCAGGCAAAGACAAGGTCTTTGGCCAGAAAAGTGTGGGAAAGTTCACAAGAGCATTCCAGCTCACTAGGATGGGTGATCTCCTGGCCTTTTGATGACTTCTTCAAGGAAAAATGTCGCAGAGCAGAAGGACGATAAGCCAGGGAAGTTTAGGAAAAATGGCAGATTTTCTTGGAGGCTGGGTATTAGCGAACACCAGTGGTTTTTCCACTCAACTAGGGGCTGTTTTCTAAGAATAAAGAGCTGGGAATGGAAGGACGGCTCCACTCAAGAAAAAGTTAAGAATATGGGCAGAACATGGGAGCCAGACAGAGTAAATGAAGCTGGCAGGAGACAGCAGTAAAGCGGATCCACCATGAGGCAGAGAAAGAAAGGAAATGAGAGAGCGACATCACAGCAGAGAAAGACAGACGCAGGATCAAAGTTCACAGTGAGAGGCCCTGTGGTGCTTTTACTTGCAGCGAGGTCCCCAAGGTTCTCGCAGTGCCCCTCCCCAGCAGCGCATCACAGCAGCTCGGTCTCCCCAGAGCCTGGTTCCCAGGGCAGATGGGAGGGAGGGAAATCAAGATTGGGAAAGATGAAGAATGGGGGAGGAAGTTGTTTTCTCTTGCCACACAAGAGTGTTTAAGTTTCTGCTGGCAAACCTGGGTCTGGAATGTCCTGGCATGTATCCAGGGTCTCTCCGCTGCGCCTGAATGGAGCTGGGCTCATAAAGTCAGTGTCCTAACACCCTGGTCAATTTTTGCAGGCTGGGCTGCTTGGCCCAGCTTCCCTAAGGGCTGCCTCTTGTCCTGTCTGCTCCGAGTGTTAGTACCCAGTCTTCTCTGCAATGCCTGGGAAGCACTTCAAAAAAATCTTTTTGCAGAACAGTGCTAATCCTTAAAGAAAAGAGTTACTGAAATAATGGCAATCCTATAAAGAAAAGGAAGGATCTTTACATTGAAAATGACAGTACTCTGAAAAAGGAGATTGAAGAGGATATCAGAAAATGGAAAGATATCCCTTGTTCTTGGGTAGGAAGAACCAATATAGTGAAAATGCTCATACTTCCAAAATTGTTATACAGATTTAGTGCAATCCTAATAAAAATGCCAATAGCGTAACTCCCACTACTAAAGAAAACAATCCTAAAATTCATTTGTAACCAGAAGAGACTTAGAATTGCAAAGGAATTCTGGGAACAAAGGCAAGGCAGGGGGCATCATAATCTCTGACTTGAAATTATACTATAAAGCTACTGTGATAAAAACAGCACAGTACTGGCCAAAAAAAAAAAAAAAAAAGACCCAAGGATCAATGGAACATAATAGAAGCTTCAGAAACAACTCCAAATGCACTCAGCCACCTTATCTTTGACAAAGGGGCCAAAGACCCTCACTGGAAGAAAGATAGTCTCTTTAATAAATGGTGCTGGGGAAACTGGCTTTCCATAGGTCAAAGATTAAATCTATCTCCATATCTGTCACCATTCACTAAACTAAAATTGAAATGGATCAAAGATCTAAATATAAAAACATAAACAATCCACAGGAAGATAAAATAGGTATAGGCAAAGACTTTATGAACAAAACACCGATCACACAGGAAATATTATAAAGAATCAACAACTGGAATCTCATCATATTAAACAGCTTTTTCATAGCAAAATTAACCATCAACAGAATGAAGAGACAACCCAGAGTGGAAAATTTTTTTTTTGTCAGACAAAGGACTAATATCTAGAACTCAAAAAAAAAATTCAGACCCCCCCTTAATTCAATCCAAAAATTAGCATCTGAGATCAATAGACACTTCTCAGATAAAGAAGTAAAAAGCAAAGAAATACATGAAAAAATATTCAATATCACTGGTCTTTTAAGAAATGCAAATAAAAAATGCAGAGATTCTATCTTACTCCAGAAAGAATGATTATTATCAAGAAATCAACCAATAAGAAATGCTGGCAAGTCTGTGGGGAAGAAAGGAACTTTTGTCTACTGTTGGTGGGAGTGTAAATTGGTACAACCAATATAGAAATCAGTAAGGAGATTCCTCAAAATACTAAAACTAGAGGTTCCATTTTATTCAACTATTCCCTTTTTTGGTATCTTCCTGAAAGAGTTAAAAGCATCAAACCACAGCGATATATGTACACGTATGTCTATAGCAGCACAATTTGTAATAGCAAAATCTTGAAAATGGCCCAGATGTCCATCAGTGAATGAGTGGAAAAAGAAGTGGAGAAAGAGTGGCAAATGTGGCTTTTATATACAATGAAATACTAATCTGCCATAAAGGAGGATAAACAAGATATTTTTAGGTAAATGGTTGTACTTTGAGACCATACTTTTACGTGAAATAAATCAGAAACACGTTTAAATTTCACATTATTTCTCTTGTGTAGAAAACCAAAAACATAATAAGGAAAAAATAAACAAACCCTAAGTGATAGATATTGAGATATAAGAAGAAAATGTTCAAATGAGAAGAGGAAGAAGGGAATGAAGGGAAAAGAAAAAAAAAAAAACCAGAATCAAAGGAAGAAATGGTGAAAAAAAGCGTTTATAAATAAGGAGGGGGTCTTGGTTACTTTTCACTCATTGCCGAGACAAAATACCTGATGCCCAAAATTAGGGAAGGAAAGGTTTATTCTTACAGTTTCTCAGGAGTTTCAGTTCACACTTAGTTGGCTCCAAGTCAGCATGGGGTGACGGGGCTGCTGTTCATGGTGGCTGCAAGCTGCAAGGCATGCTGGCGAGAGAGAGAGAGGGCGGAAGGGGAAGACCACCTTCCCTTACACTGTATGTTGGCTCCACCCCTGGGCAGGTACAGCAAACCGAACACAAGCAAGTGCCAGACTTAGCCCCATCAAAAGTATGTGAGGACTTGGGGGTCCATAGTATACCCAATACAGAGGGGAACAAAGGTCAAAGGGAGGGGAGGGGAATGATAAAAAAAAGAATCAAGATGTATTATGTACAGATACAAATTCCCTATTGAGAATGTAATCATTGTGTATATCAAGAGTACCAATAAAATTAATTAAAAAAAGAGAATTTCCTCAAAATAAATACCTGTCAGTACTCCTCAAAAAATCATGGTCATAAAAACAAGGAAAGTCTGAGAAATGAAGGAGATGTGACAGCTAAATATATTATCAAGGGCATGAATCTGAACTAGAATAAAGGGCACTAAGTAAAATTCTAAGGGAATCTGAATCACCAAATCAACTATGGTTTAGTTAATTATGCATCAGTATTCATTAAGTTTGACAAGGTGCCATACTAATTCAAAATGTTACTAATAAAGATTAGGAGGTACCCTGGAATTTTATATACTATTTAAGTAAGTTTTCTTAATTCTAAAACAATTGTAAATAATATGTTACTTTTTAAAGTTTTATTTAGTGGGCTGGGGATGTTGCTTAGTGATACTATGCTTGCCTAATGTCCTTGAGGCTGTGGGTTCAATTCCTAGCACCACACACAAACACAAAATGCTTTATTAACATGGAAATTAGTTTGGAGTATATTAAAAGTGAAACAGAAAAACAAGTATAAACATTATATTTTCAATATAAATTTGTACTCTCGTAGATATCCAAGTATTAGCCATGAGAAGCTCTAAGAGGAATAGATTAGAGTTGTTAAGTTCTTTTTATTCTTGTGGGGTTATTTTTTTTTTTTTTTTGGGGCTTTTTGACATAAGGTTTCACTATGCAGCTTGGGCTGGACTTGAGCTCACTTTGTAGCCCAGGTGGGTCTCAAACTCACAAGGATCCTCCTGCCGCAGCCTCCCGAATGCTGGGATTACAGGTGTGTGCCACCATACCCGGCTTATTTTTGTGTTTTTAAACATATTTGAGATCCACAAATAATATAATTCAGAAAAATAGTATATAAAACATTAAAATACAATGATAGAACTTAGTTTATATTTACATTTTAGTGTGTATAAACTTAGTTTATTTTCAACCAAATATGCCAACTTTATGTCTTTGGAACTAGTTCACTAGTGGTTTTACTTCCTAAACTGGTCAGTAGTGAGTGTTTCCAATCATCATGGCATATTTTTCAAATGCAGATCTGGTACAGAGACAACCAGGAGAGAACAGAGTGATGAGTCCTTAAGTTGTTTCCAGCTTATGATGTTTGACATGTTTGTTATTTCCATTTCAAATGAAGTATAAATAAAAAGAGGTGGGATTGGTTCTAAAAAATAGAACAAACTGGAGTGTGTTTTGGTTTTGATACATTTAAATTTTTAAATTTTGTTTGTTTTATCTTGTTTGCTTTTTTTTTTTTAACTTTTTGAGTTTAAAAATTTTTGCCTCCCAAAATCTGTACCATTCCATAACAGCACAATTCTGAGTTTGTGCAAATGGGGTGACATGGCCCTTGTGTAGTGAATCTCTGAACACCCACATTTGAGGTTATCCTCCCCTTGATCTGTACATAAAGAGGGGACAGTAAAAGGGGATGGACTTTGAAGATCCTCCGCTTCCACAAACTCTTCAGCCTCCGAGAGGACACTGAGGTCAACACAAACTCATTTTGTGTTCCCAAGATCACTCAGTGAATTAAAGGTGGAGCTAAGACTCGTAAAAATATGTATCATGTTTAGGACATGGTCACGTAGCATAAATGACCATGTTTAATTCTAATTCAAAGAGATTTAAATAATGCTACACTACAGATGAAGAAACTACTGTGATAGAAATGAAGCATCTTATCTCAGGTCACATAGTCTCACAGCAGCAGAGCCAGAACTCAAAGTCAGTCCATCTGGCCAGTGTGACTGAATGCTACACCCAACCTCCAATACAAAACCTCCCATCATTATATGGAGGAGGAAACAGATGGCAGAAGATGTTTGTTACTCCACACTTTCCAAGAGTCACGGTGCTGGATCTAAGTTTCGAGCTCCTGGTCTAGTGCTTTCTCTAGGACTCTGTTCCACCCACCCATCTATTGTAACTGCATGTGCAGATGTGTGCTTTGTGTGTGCACATGCGTCAACCTATTTGTTTGAATGTGTGTGTGAGAGTACATTCCACCCGCAGGAAGAATACCTAGGAACGCCCCAGAGCAATCACACCAGTGCAGCAGCTTCTCCAACCAGCATGGATCCCACACAGAGCTTGAGGTCAGAGACAGAGACCTAAATGTAGAAGAGGGAAGGGGCCATATGGTGGTAAAGTACCACAGCCAGGGCCCTGAGGGACTAAGGAAGATTTATGGATGCAAGATCCAGGCCCATGCTTCCCTGAAGTCCAATGTGCAAGGCTCAGAGGATCCTCTGAGGTCACCAAGGGATCAGATATTCCAGAAATAGACAAAGTTTGAGCCATAACTCCTGCCTTTCCCAGGACAGGGTATTGCCCGTGCTCCTGCCTCAGCAACAGAACTCAGTGCTGTACATGAACCTCTGAGGGAGGGGTGGGCACATGCGGGAGGAGTTAAGAGGGTGCCAAATGCAACTCTGGCAGGAGAGGAGAAACCATGGCCAGAGATAATCGGAAATTTCCAGATGTCCCTGAGGCAGGAGTACTGAGTGCCAATTGCCCCTACCCGAGGATTTCAGGGCAAGCTGAGAGGCAGGTGCTGTGAAATTGTTCATCCAGGCACAGCTCACTCTGTGGTTTCCAGACAGGTACATTACAGGTGAGGTGCTGCAGTGTTTGGGGATGGTGTGGCTGGAGGGACGTAGGGGAAGTAAATTGAAGGAATATGAATGGAAGAATACTGTGGAAATAAGAAAAAGGGGACCAGTAGCTGATGGCCAACCCACAAAGACTTTCAGATAAAATGGGTCTCAAGCTGCAGCTGAAGACAGTGTGGCAGACCCAACAAGTTAGAATCACATCACTTACTTCCTAGAGATCATGAAACAAAACAAAACAAAACGAAACAGAAAATGAACACCATGTATGCCTGGGAAAGTCATTTATTCTGAGCCCTGAACCCTGCACTGTCTTGAAGCAAGCTTTTTTTTTCCTTCCCTTTTTCTGTAAGGAAAATAGTTGGGCCAAGATCTCATGAGTGCAGACAGCTGCTGAGAGAGAATGTGAGATGGGGAGCGGTTTTCTGCCCCCTGAGATCTCTTCTAGTCTATATATCTGAGCAGTAACTCTATCAGTGATGTAGATGCAACTCTGTGATTAACAATTTTTTTCTCCCCATGGCCACTGGGTGAGTTTTAACTGATTCTCTGGGGTCAGTCAAGTCTCCTGTTCCCCCAGGCCTGGCTCACAGCCCCCAGTGCCTCTGCAGCAGAAATTTCCTGCTGCAAATGGGTATATCACCGTGCAGCTTGACACAGTTACAGCTATAATAATGTCACAGTTATAATGCCATCAACATAAAAAAGAAAAAAAAAAAGAGAGAAAAGAAAAAAGGAAAAAGAAAAAAGGAAAAGAAAAAAGTTTCAGCCTCACAGTAAACAGAGCCCTTGAGCAACTCCTCTGCATTTTCTCCTTTGGTGCTCATTTCAACCCTAAAATAGGCCAAACAGAGGTGTTAATTATGCCAGGTTTTAGTAACAGAAAAACTAAGCAGACAAATTACTGCAAAGTCATTGGCCAACAAGGATGGAACTGAAACTTGAACATTCCAGTCACATCCCTGCCTCTAAATGTAGTCACTTTGTAACACAACACCCAGACCTGACATCATGGGCCAACTTTACTGCCAGCTCTGTCCCCAGATCTGTGAATCCTCTCAAAACCTATCTTTTTCCAACACCAAGAGGCCCTGGTGTTGGACATAGCAACTCAAGAAAACTGACCTGGTTCAGGAATTCCCTACTTCCTCATGCACTGCCCCCGTGCCACCTACCAGGTTCCTGCAGCAGGGGGAAGGCACCCTGTGGGGAGGTAATCGGTCTCTGCTGAAATCTCACTGTCACACTGTCACACTGTCACACTGCCCACAGCTCTGCCAGATTATTTGCCACTTCCCTATTCAATTCTCACAGCCAAGGGGATGCCTGCAATTCATATTTATTTATTCAGAGTCCTGTTATACAGTGTAAATAGCTTATCATAATATAAAGCACCACAATAAAGCAAAGATTAGTAGTACTAATAAGGGAAAGAAAGAATGAGAATAAATTAAAAAAAGAAAGGTAAAGATATAAAACAAAGTCAAATGAACCTGAAAATTGCCTAAAGCATCTATGAGATAAAACAGAGACTGATTATGCAAGGAAGTATAACATTTGTTGGAACTAAGACCAACCAGAAGTTTTTCCCAAGCACATGCCTAGAAAAATGACTGTGAGTAGAGCCTTACCATTGCCTTGACAGTGAACTTTCTGTTTCTTTTCTTTTCTTCTTTGTCTTTTTGAGACATGGCCTCGCTGTACAATTCAGGCTGGCCTTGAACTCACTTTGTAGCCTCGGATGCCTCACATTCGCAGCCGTCCTCCTGCCTCAGCCTCCAGAGTGCTGGTATTACAGGTGCATGTGACCACACGCAGCTGACAAGGAGTTTTCTATGATACTGTAGATCAAATAACTACCCTCAACACAGAGGATGCCACTGCATCAAAGGGCCTCTGTGGCTGAGATACAGGAGGTATCATGCACCATGCTCTTTGCTGGTGGAGCTTCGTCTAAGGCTGGATTTCTCAACCTCAGCCCTGTTGACATCTGGCCAGGGAACCCTTTGCTGAGGGGGCTGTTCTATGTAATGTAGGATGTTCGGCAGCAGGCCTGGCCTGTGTCCACTAGATGCCAGCAGTGGCCCGTCTCCTTGATTGTGACATCAGTTGCCTCTACACATTGCTAAATATCACGTGGGGACCAAATCACCCCAGCTGAGGACCTTCAATCCAAGGGTAGAAATCACTGTTTGCCCCCTCCATTTTTTAGTTGTAAGGAGGTGAAGAAGGGAAACTTTCTTGCCTGGTTGTATTTTTTTAAAAATCATTTTTAAAGAGCTTTATTGAAGTAAAATTTTTGTACCATGAAATCTGTTCATTTAACATATGTAATTCAGTGTCTTTTAGTATGTTTGTAAGCTTGAATAACAAATGCCACTACCCGGGGCTGGCACATACTAAAAAAATAAGTTAGTATCCCTTAGCAGTCACTCCTCATTCTTTCCTCCCCCAACCTTCACAACCACTCAACTATTATCTCTCCATGGAATTGCCTCTTCTTAAAAAAGTCATTCAATATATAATATTTTGTGACTGCCTTCTTTCACTTGGTATCATGTTTTCAAGAGTCATCAATATGGGAGAATGTAGCTGTCCTTCCACCTTTTTCATTGCCCATCTTAGTTATTTTTCTCATTGCTGAGATAAAATACTCAACACTCAAGCTTAAAGGACAAAAGGTTTATTTTAGCTCACAGTTTGTAGAGGTTTTGGTCCATAGTCAACTGGCTCCAAGACAAGGTAGCATGGCAGAGGGGCATCACAGAGGAGAAACAGTCCATGGCACGTCAAGCAGAAGGTAGCAGAAGCAGCAAAGAAACAACAGTCTTTTATCTCCTCCAGGCTACTCTCCTTTTGGGTGTTGCCACCCACGCCCAGGGTGGGCCTTCTCATTATTCACACCCAGAACTATATTAAACCAATTAGTGGACTAATTTAGTAATCATGGCCCCTTAATCCCAGTATCACACAATTTAATTCCAGGATCAAACACCCTAGATCCAGCCACCTCCTAAAACTCCTACTTATGACTTTATGAGGCTTTGGGGGGACATCTAGACACAAGGCATAACAATTGCCAAGTGATAACCAGTATATGGATGTATTTTATCATATTTATCCACTCATTAGTTTATGGGTATTTGAGTTGTTAACACTTTGAACTACTACAAACAATTCACTATGAACATTTGCATATGAACTTTTATGTAGGCCTATGCTTTCAATTTTAGTTTTTCTTATGTTTTGACTTTTTATTTTTATTTGTACATGCTTGTAGTAAACAATGATTACATTCATAATGGGGAACTGGAACTTGGACATAACACATTTTGATACTTTTTTTCATCTCATTCCTTCCTTTCCCTCCCCTCCTTTGCCTTTCCTTCCATCTCTTGTCCCTTGCCATTTGCAAAAGATCTTTATTTTTATTTTGGGTTTCTCATATAAGAAAAATCATGCGATTATTAGCTCACATGTATGGTACTTCACTTAACATTATGTTTCAAAGTTGAATCCATTTTCATGCAAGTGACTCAAGTTTATCCTTCTTTGTGGCAGAGTAGTGCTCTGTTGTATATAAATATCACACTTTTATTTTATTTATTTATTTATTTTTTTAAATTTTATTTGAGCAAAGCAAAAACAAAACAAACAAAAACTACAACAACAACAACAAAAAAACGACATATATAGTAAAAACAACAAGCAAAAGAGACAAGCAAACAACTAGCGTAAATACAAAACATTGCAGGTTTACAAAACCGGAAGATAGAAGCTTGACAATGGTTGCAATTTGCGCATCGTTATCTTTAAAATGGTTTCTTACATTAACAGATATAGACATGCAAGATTGATCCAATCATATGAGTATTAATTGTTCCCTCTCAATAACGAATACATTGAGCAGTGTTCTTTTTAGTTATCTTACATA